>LBNU01013392.1:55914-86445 GCA_014162995.1 Artemisia annua
ATATGTATAAAATATACAATGAAGTAGGATTGACAACTTGGATGTTTCATCCGAAATATTCAAGCAATTTACATTGTAGTACAATGGATAAATGCGTCATCTCCGAAAAACCAAACATGAGCACCCATACATTCTGTAGTACTAAGTCCCTAGAAGCCCTAGAGATCGTGTAGCAAGGCCTTGGTTGTGTCGAGTTTGAGTTTGAGCCGAGAGATACCCTAGAAAACCCTAAACCCTCGTTACCCTTTCCACAACATAGGTAAGCTTTAAATTTTGATCTAGTAGCTTTAGTTTAGTCTTAGGATAGATATAGGATGCCTTAGAACCCATAGGATCCCTTGCCTAAGCCTTGGTCATAATCATTTGCCAGTTTACTTTTTAAAACCCTAATTATAGATTAAACCCTAAATATATAATATAAGCCCTTTACATAAGCTAAAATATGACTTAGGTAACTTAGATAAGCTAAAACTAGTTAAACATAAGCTAAGAAACCTTTTTGTTTCATAAAAATATAGTTTGCATGGAATTAGGACTAGTTTTGCAAAACTTTCCATGCATGGGGGTATATATGGTAATTTTCTGAAAATATAGATTCTAGGGACTATTTTTGACATTTCTTAGAAGTTATAAGTATAAGGACCCTTTTTGCAAAGTTATAAAACCCTAGGATAAAAAGTTAAGTAGTTATAAACTTAAAAGGACTAGTTTTGCAAAAGTTATAAAGAAAAGGGTATAAAGGGTAAATATAGAAAACACATAAGTCCAAGGGTCTTTTCTGTCATTTTTCTAAAATATATAAGTATAGCGACTAATAGTGTTAAGTCTAGATAGTTATAAACCTAAGTAATATAAGTATTATAATTCTAGGGTAGATTTGGAAAATATGCTAAGCTTAAAGGGTATAAAGAAAACTATTTCATATATATAGCAAACCTATTTTAAAGTTAGAAGCATAACACAATACTAGGGAGCTTCATGTGAGATGTACTATGTGGATATTTAGTTATGACGAGTTTGTTGGGTTTACGATTTAAAGTGCCCTGACTCCTCAAACGATTATTGCATATACTTCTGAATTATGATGGCCCGAACGGTGTTATGTTATAACTAAACCCTAATAACAACATGACTCAATAGTAAGGAGCTTCATGTGAGGAGTATTAACTTCTGAATTATGATGGCCCGAACGGTATTATGTTGATAACATAATATAATAATAGGGAGCTTCATGTGAGGAGTCTTATACTTCTGAATTATGATGGCCAGAACGGTGTTATGTTATATCTAAAACTCTAAAAACCCTAAAAATAATTACTTAAGAAACATAAACCAAACAACTAAAGCTTGAAATACATCCACAACAACAACAACAACAACAACATTAGGATACGTGAGTAAGGCAGTCTAGTTTCCGAGTCACTCTTTACACTAGTTAGAATTCCCTAAACCCAGGTGAGTTTTCATAGCCTCACACTTTTTAAACGCTTTCTAAATGCTTTACAAACCCTGTGAGGGGGATACATGCTTTAAACCGAATACAAGTCTTTTTCTTTGGTTATTGCACGAGTAAACAAACTGCCACTACTACATAACATAAAATTCATGAATTTAATCGTTTGGGATATTTTACCCACGCGAACGTGAGTATAGTTGATAGATCTATTGGAGTCTGACAACTCCCGTTGGTATTAACACCTCACTGGGTGGTACCAATAAGTACTATACTTGAACCCACTGAAGGATTAACTTTGGCAAGTTATCCTTCCCATCCCCTCATGTTGGGTCTGCAGCCCACATGACCCGGATTGTTAAAGTGTGGTTCATGAGCTTAGTGCAACGTACCCCACTCCTGATAATTGTGCTTGCATCACAATTATCACACACACAACATTTTCCTAGATGGGTGTAACAACGTAGCCCAGGGAACTTGTATTCACTAACACCTAAACCTATGATTCTCACTCAACACCTAGTGTTGACTTTTTAAGCATGTATCCTAGGTCATTATGGAGTCATGGCAGGAGGAGGCACTGAACTCGGAGGACTTTCAATCTTGTTATCATTCTCACACTATTTCACACCTAGATTCACGGGACCTCACTTAAATAAAACTCCAATATTTTAATGAATGATAACATATTTATAAAAACGTCTCTTTTCGAGTCGTTTTCTATTACTGTAACTGTAATCCCATGAAGTAATACCCCAACTCTAAATCCGCTGTGAACCGTGAAAATGGAGGTGTTACACAATCACCGAGTTGAAAAAGTATAAACTCAAACGTGATGATGAATTGAGTCGCTGACTTATTGAATTTCCCATTTTCCACGTAGAATCTGCATAAGACCGATCGAACATGTCATAATGTTACATAACATAACTAGTATTTTAGATTTTTTTTTATAGGAACACTTTTTTTTACGTGGACATAAGTACATTCTTTTTTTTTTGGAAAAGGTTTTACCCCGATAAATATATTCACACCAAAAAATCGTTAACTACAGAGGAATATGACTGAGTGCCATATTAACCTAAACGCACTACACTTGCGTAATATACTACATGGATTGACATAAGTACATTCTAAATTGCTATGCTTGTATTTTTTCATAAAATCATATGATTTATGGTTTAAACAAAACGGAAAAATGAAAATTCAAATTTCAACTTCAAAGGGAAAAGAGGTAAACATTGATTTTTGCCAATTTTGTTTTCAGAAAAAACATATCGAGCATCTATTAAGGTGTGAACTTGATTTTACATATCATGAGCACGTACCATATTCATGTTACATCCAGTAAAGGTTGTATAAAATTAAACTAAAAAATTTGTTCTGCGACCATCAGACTTAAACTAAATTTCGCATATGCATTTAGTCTAGAACTTGAGTGTTTGATAGTTAGTTCACCGATTATATATTAAAGATCTTAAAGTTTTGCTTAAACAAACAAATATAACTCTACTTTTCACACAAATGCATGCGTTTTATTTGTGTAGATGTAAGAATTGTTAATGGTGAATATGAAATGCTTGAAGAAAATTGTATACGATCTCAAATAAATAACATACAAATTACATTGAGTTGAAGTAATTGGGAACTTGAAAAACTTTTACTTGCTCTTTTGCTATTGCTTTTGATATAAATGCCACGACCACCCAAATGCAAGTTTATGTGAATGTATATATAGTCCATATTATATAAACTTGAATAAAGACTGTAAAAGAATGATATTTATAGATGCAAGACAGACTGTCACTGTTTTACATAATACGATCACATGTTTTCACTTTCTCTTTTCACATTTTACTCGTGAAAACTTGTAATATGACCTTCAAAAAGATTCCACGTTTTAAATAACTCATTGGCTAAAAATAAAAATGGATAAAAATGAATTCCTTGTATCTTAAAGTTTCAATTTGCCCTTTTTGAGTTTTGACATTATATTTAGACAAAAACCTTAAGAAAAAACAAGCAAACAAACTTTAAGTCTCATGTGAAATGAAACACATGTGACATATTGATCCATATGTGATTATATGCATTTAAAGGGAGAAAAAGAAGCCACTTTTAGACGTTAGTAATTGCAACCAATATAAGTAACTATCTAAAACAATTATCAAGCTTATCCTTAAGTTATGAAAATCACATAGCCAAATATAGATTTGAAAAAAATATAACGGTCACTTTTGTACTAGCACTTACATGTGGAAAATGCCAAGCAAAATTCACATTGGTGAACACACCGAAAAGGTCACAAGAAATGTGTGACTATTTTTATGTATTATGTAAAAAAGTATGTAAAAAAGGTAAAGTGATCATGATTTTATATAATTTTAAAACAAGTTTATTGATTTTCGAGTACATGTGAGAAATATTGCATCTCATCCTTAGTTTCTTCTCTTTTTTTTTGTATTTCTTGTTCTTCGGTGTTATATTTTTTTCAAATTTATTACGGTTTTTTTTTTCTTCTTATGTCTTAATATCTTGGTTTGTTGTTTAATTCTGCAGAATCAAATAGGTCAAATAAATAAAGGAGTAAATGTTGGAGCTTTTTCTACAAGTTTTGATTTATATAATTAACTGTATCTTTTTTTCTTTTCTTTTTTTTAGAACAGCATAATTAATTGTATCTCTAAAATAAAAAAGACATGATACTCAAATCATGTACTAGTGCTTTAAAAAGAGAAATCTTTTAAAAGCATATATGATACTCAAATTAGGTGATTAGTGCTTGTTAAATATGAGAAATATTTTAAAATCATATTTTACTTTTAGCTAAATAAACATAATGATAATGAAATCTACAAGTTTATTTTGTTTCTAAAATAGTATGTTTAAGATCAGTTAAAACCTAAATGTATCTATATCTTATACAGAGTATTTTTCATATCTCGTGCTTGCAGAAATAATGTTATTGTATGGACTATAGATAATTTAGTGGTGTTTCTGTAATTTAAGAGAATAAGAGGCATGTTGAATAAAAGTATTTCCAACCAATTGAAATAAGTAAAACACACTTTTTATCCACATTGTGTGTTTCCTATATAGCCATCGCTTCTTCAACATCATGTGTCCTTTTCCATATCTTGTTTTCCAAAAATTGCAATAAAGGACATAAATAATATTAACTTTGAATTTTGTTTTATAGGAGCAACACTTAATTTTGAAACATGTTCAAAAGACTTTGCTAAGTATTTCTTTAGAAATTATGTTTAAGCATTGTATAAATATAAAAATAACAGTAAATGAACAACAAAGATTCTTTATTTAACATCAAATTTCATGTTTAAAATAATTGTATGTGTATAATAATTATGAAATATATGAATTTCTTAATGTTATGGTTAGCAAAACCAATATTTCAATGTTCATAACTTCATACTTTTGTTTAATNATTTTTCATATCTCGTGCTTGCAGAAATAATGTTATTGTATGGACTATAGATAATTTAGTGGTGTTTCTGTAATTTAAGAGAATAAGAGGCATGTTGAATAAAAGTATTTCCAACCAATTGAAATAAGTAAAACACACTTTTTATCCACATTGTGTGTTTCCTATATAGCCATCGCTTCTTCAACATCATGTGTCCTTTTCCATATCTTGTTTTCCAAAAATTGCAATAAAGGACATAAATAATATTAACTTTGAATTTTGTTTTATAGGAGCAACACTTAATTTTGAAACATGTTCAAAAGACTTTGCTAAGTATTTCTTTAGAAATTATGTTTAAGCATTGTATAAATATAAAAATAACAGTAAATGAACAACAAAGATTCTTTATTTAACATCAAATTTCATGTTTAAAATAATTGTATGTGTATAATAATTATGAAATATATGAATTTCTTAATGTTATGGTTAGCAAAACTAATATTTCAATGTTCATAACTTCATACTTTTGTTTAATACCTTGTCCATTCATTTGGTAAAATAAATTTGAACCTATTCAATTTTGTCAAAGAATATAACACAGGGAGTAGTAGACACTATTTATGAAGTATATCTCCACAACTTTTCTATTTATTTATTTTTTATTTTTTTCACTTTTTCTTTCATTTTACTATGTATACGTTGTTCAAATATATGATTTGCAATGCGTGATTAATTTACTGAACGTAAATTTAATTTAGAGAAATATATTCTCTCATAAAAAATAATAATTCTAAGATGTAATAGCTAAAAATTAGGCACATCCAAAATAAAATTTTGTGGAAATGATACGTCATTTAGATAACATACACACAATCTACTTCAATGTTTTTTGTCTCTCATATAAAGCACAACATCGTCATTAGCATGTGTTGATCGAGGATAGTAAAACGCGAAACATGACTTCACTGAAAAGATGTATCATCATCAATCATAATCTAAATCGTCAAAACCACGTGTTAAACGATGATAATTAGGGCGAAACATGACTTCATTAATGAGTACTCTCGTTGTTAGTCATGGTTTCAATTATAATTAGCACGTGGGAACGATGATAATTAAAAGCAAAACACAAGTTTATTTAAAAGTACTCTCGTTATTAAACATAACTCGAATAAGCTAGGTTACCATAAAAGAGAGTCTACATGAACTAAACCTACTTAGCGAGTTTCACAAACCAACCCGTAGACATGATACTTGAACTAAAAACTAAAACAAACACTAATGTAAAATCTAAACACAAAAACTTCTCATAAATCAACTGACTCGTAACTTCAAGGAGAAACATTATGCTGGCAACTTCTAACTCTTGTTGTCCTTATTCTCGTTTGTTGCTTTCACCCCATTATTGAGACCAATCTTGTCACCAAAATCTTCATTCCTATTTTTTGACATTTTATAAAGGCATAAATTAAACTTCATGTAAAAAAAATTACGCTTTCATGCGCATTTTTAAAAATAATATGTTTGATACTATTTTTTCTTTTTTTTAGATTTATTTATAAAAACATGGAAGTCTTACTTGTGTGTGGGTGTGTCACTCATTTCCTTGATATCTTTCCCACAAATGTAACAACGCTTAAGACACTCCTCAAATTTTGAGTCATCGGGAGATTCCCCAGCATAAGCCAGAGGGTGGTTGCCAACACCGAGGGTCGTAGCCACAATGGAACGCGGGATAGGGTGGCAATCTATCACCATGCCACCATAAGAATGTGTCATTATGGCGCATCCATCTTTGATGGACACAACACAAGTGTACTCCTCTGAGCTAGTGACCTCATTCGGGCTCATTGGGATAATATATAAGTCACGTGCACTAAAGCCGCGCTTGGCTTGAAATCTCTACACTTGGGATGTTTCCACTTCCAAAGCTCCCCTAGAGCAGAATAAAGAATATCAAGTGCGGTGAGTGTAGGACGAAACACTATGTACTAAGAATTGGACTGGAAAAGGATTGTTTCATGGAACACGCCCGTGAGACCGACTGATGATGAGTGTTTTGGGATGAAAAGGGTTTTTTGTTTGGAAAAATTGATGACATATCCAATCACTGAGTTGAAAAAGTATAAACTCAAACCTGATGATGAATTGAGTCGCTGACTTATTGAATTTCCCATTTTCCACGTAGAATCTGCATAAGACCGATCGAACATGTCATACATGTTACATAACATAACTATTATTTTAG
This sequence comes from Artemisia annua, assembly GCA_014162995.1. NCBI lineage: Eukaryota > Viridiplantae > Streptophyta > Magnoliopsida > Asterales > Asteraceae > Artemisia > Artemisia annua. The sequence continues at coordinate 63,040 of LBNU01013392.1, forward strand.
ATTTTTTGGGGCATCTAGTGTAAAAATCCACAACTTCTCAGCATAACATGACGGCGTCAGCATCCAAAGCCTGATGCCGTCAGGTGTAAAAACCTGACTTTCTTTGTTTTTCTTGTTTTCTTCATTCTTGAGCATAAAAACGTCCGAAAAGCTCCAAAATGCTCCATTTTCCAGAAATCACGTTCCAAGTACCTAAAAAGAGAAAATGAACGATTTGAGGCAATATTTGATCATAAAATCACGATTTAGGGCTTAAATGACCCCCTAAAAGCGTATCAAATAAATCCTTATCAAATACCCTTACACTTGAGATTTGCTTGTCCTCAAGCAAATGAGCTTTTATGCCAATTAAAATACAAGTTATGGGTCATTTAACATTAATATAAAAGTAATTACAACAAATGATCATTCCACCTTAGTCAAAACAAGCACGGAAATTATACACTAGAACCTCACGTTAAGTGTTTGGATACTCTCATCTCTCGGGTGTTAAACATATATATCACAAATGGAAATGGAAAAATATCTCTCACTACCTGTCATAGCAAATAGATTACTAGAGGCTTGAGAAAGTATCAAAACCTCCACCACTTTGGCGTAAGCACCTAGGATAAACTATCAAAGAGGTCTTTTAAGGGGTTATAACGTTAGGTGTAGGGATATGGAAAACACGGTTTGTTGGATAAGGGATATTTTACTGCTGGCAAGTCAATTGTCTTAGTTAATTACCTATACAATGTGGTGTTGCTAAGCCAAGACTCGACTCAACATAAACTAACTACAAACTAACATAAACATAAATAAAATAAAATGAACGGGATGGTAGTCCGTATGTTTTTTCCACTTTTCTTTTTCTACTTTTTTTCCGTTTTTCTTGTATTTTCGATTTTTTTTCTTACACTCTTTCCCTACCATCCAAAATAATACATCAAGGAGGCTCGTTCTCCCCTTACACTTGAACTTTTACATAAGTAAAAATAAAGACTCGGATTAAGATAATCGAAACATTTAGAGTACTTTAAAATATTAACGCACATATGTGGGTAATAAATGATGTTCTTCCCCATTACTCCATAACACTAGTACTTTACCCATAAGTCCCAATCGTCCCAAATCAATATGTACAAGATATGACACGACTTAGCAACCATGTAATCAATTAGACAATTAACCAAGGGTTTAAATAAATAACAATAATGCACTAAAGATGAGTGCATACAAGGAAGGCTAAGGCAATTTGGGTGTACATTTAGGGGGTGGACTGTAAACAAATTATTCCTTTAAGTAAAATGCTTAAAGTTAGAAACGAAATAGATAGGCTCTGAGGGTTGTACTAGGGGTATCGTGTACTAAAAATGAGTATAACGCAAAGGTGTGGGAGACTTACTTGACCAATGAAGTCAATGTAATTATAATACAGGCTTAAAACATGGGTTATCCTAATGCCTCTTATCATATAGTAAATCCTAACTACGAATGTAGTCTCACTAGCGGTCTCGGATGCATCGCTAACGCAAGTTCTAGAATCTAAATGCTACCGGTACACTCACAAGCACTAAAAATGGATACTTTTTCCTAAAGATCTAAAGGCGAACCTCACATATTTGGGGTGGAAATTTTTTTGAGTGGTACGGTTTTTGTGCTAGTCATATAATTCCTATCCATTAGACACTTATTAAGACTAAAGTTTCATTCCTATATGTTGCAATTTTTGCTAAAATTACCTTAACAAGTATTTCTCTTACTTTTATTACACATCTACTATTAGACAAAACAAAAATCAAGTGAAATTGTAGTTTCTAAGGTATCCTCATTTACCCCCTTACACTTAAGTTGAACATTGTCCCCAATGTTCCTAAAAAGTAATAGAGTATAGATAAATGAAAATGAAAGAAACAAATACTCCCCTGATTCGCTCGGTATGGATGATGTGGTAACAAGGTTAAATCCTCCTCTAAGAAAATGAACATGAAAGCTTCACTCCTGAAATATAATCATCTTCTTGTCCAATATAACCTGTTAAACAACTAAGAAAACCAACACGAAACCTTGCATAAAATCGGTGGTAAATTCTATATAAAAGTAAATCCTAGAAAGCAAGTAAAGACATAATGCTTACAAAATAAATGTTTGCAGATTCCTGGAGTTTAAAAATTACAGATTTTACGAAACTTTACAATTCCAGCAGGAAAAAAAAAGAACCTGAAAAATTTTTCAGAAAAAAACATCTGACGCCGTCAGGGTGTAACACCTGACGCCGTCAGAAATGATCTGACAGAATTTTTTATATTTTGTTTCCGGAAAATTTCTAGAAAAACCTATGTTTTAAATTCCTGGAATCCTGCAAAACATTCATTGTGACTCGATACAAGCATTTGACTCAAATAAATACTAATATGTACGATAATTTCTAATTGTTATCGTTCATGTTCAATCCGTTCTTAGAAACAAATATGGATTTCCCTTACACTTATCTTTTGCAAAATACCTTTATATGTAGTTAAGACGAGGTTAAAAACAAAATAAAACATTTTCACAATTTATATTTTGATACATGAACAATAAACAATAAGAAAAAGAATACATACGGAATCAAATAAAATCAAATAAACAAACAAACAATTAAAAAGCTTGGGTTGCCTCCCAAGAACCACTTTTCTTTATTTACGAGTCTTGTAGCTAGACTCAAAGTCATGCCCTATTACGTTTCTATGTGAGTGAGTTCCTCATCGAGGACATCTTTAGGGTCGAACTTGGCTTGAAGCTTTCTATTAGTATGCTTAGTTCGGTATGACCTTTCAAATTTTTCTCCATCCGGATCATATAATGTAATTTTTATGTGCCATGATCCATCTCCTTCCTTAGGTGGCTTGTCCCAATTCCATTTGTGTTTATCGTTCTCGCTTTTCCACCTATTCATTCCTAGGTTAACTGGAAAAACTCCTAGGAATTCAATCATCTTTCTAAAAACTAGAGGATCTTCAAATGGGTCCAGTTCGATGTCCCTAGCCAAGAGTTGTTCTACCGGATTTTTTCGGTTCATAAATTCCTCTTCTAGATAAAATGGGCGTTGGGGTCCTATGAAGTCTCTATTGATCCAAGGTCTGTATCTAGAGGGTCTCCTATTTACATCTACCCAATGAGGCGTTGGTTCCTCATTAGTATCGTAGGCGTGTTTCTTAATATCATATACCGATCAAGTTTCACCTTCTCCTACCGCTATTTTAGATTCCTTACAATCAATCATTGCACTTGCGGTAGCTAAAAATCCTCTTCCTCTTAACGAAGGGCATGTAGTGTCACTAACCATATTAAGGACGTGGAAATCAGCTAAAATAGTTAATCTTCCTATGTGCACTAATACGTCCTTTATTACTCCAACCGGGTATGCGACACTTCCATCCGCTAGGCCAATTATTACCTATGTTTCATCTAACTTTCCTAACTTTAGAGTGGTGTAGAGGGATAACAGAAGTAAGTTAAGGCTTGATCCAAGATCGGCTAATGTGTCAAAAGCCTCAGAATTCCCGATCTTACAAGGTAAAACAAATATGCCCGGATCATCTAATTTCTTATGTAACTTATTTTGAACAAAAGCGGTCCCATTTTTACCTAAATTAAGCTTCTTCTCGTATTTTCCCAAAAGGGCATTGTAGTAAGGAGCACGTGCTAAGACATCAATAACCGGACGTTCAAGGTGGAGCTCCTTGAATTCTTCATCAAGGTTTTGAGTAAGAGGTGTTTCGATTATGTTGTTGACCAATTTAGTGTTAGAGATCTTACTTTCGTGGTCTTTTTGAAAAACTTGGGTTTGCTTGAAACACGTGCTCATAGCGTTGACCGAATAGTATTATGGACAGGAACTAGGAGATGAAACCGCTGAGATTGAGTTAACGTTTAGCTTAGGGTTCTTGACGGTGTACAATGAGAGCATTCAACAAGGTATTTATTTTATTTGTCATCTTACTTTGTTTTTGTTTGTAATCGGCTTCAAACTTTGTCAAACGAGCTTCTTGAGATGACATAAAACTAGACATCAATTCTTCGAAATTGTTGGTACTACCATAGTTGGAAGGATTATTGTTGAAAGTATGGTTCGAGGATGAACCGTTTGGTTGAAAACGATTAGGTGGATTGGAAGAATTGTTTTGAGAAGGGTTTTGGTTTTGTTTCCACCTAAAGTTTGGGTGATTTTTCCAAGAGGGGTTGTAAGAATTACCATAAGGGTTTGGATCGGGTTTGAAAGTGTACCACTTTTCTCCTGCTCTGTCGGTACGCGAGGATGCGTAGTCCGCAAAAGCTTGTTCGGGGAGTTCCATGCAATCACGAGTATCGTAGGGACCACTACAATACTCACATGAAGAAGTGATCTTTTTCACTTGGCTTGAAGGTTTAGGAGTCTCGTAGGATTTCATAAGAAACTTGACTTGGTCCTCAAGTTCCATGATCCTACGGTCGGGAATGCTTGGATTGTTCGAAGGCAAAGATATTGCCTTTACCGTTTTGTTCAAATCACGGGGGTCATTCCAACACTCGTTTTCATAGAGAGCGAGGTCTTCTATGATTCCCCAAGATTCTTCCGCATTCTTGTCACGTAGCTTACCACCGGCCGCATGGTCAATGGTTTGCTTTGTGGGGAGATTGACATGATCATAAAAGATTTGGACTTGGAGCCAAATGTAACACCCTAGGAAAATCCCACATCGGCTGTGGCTTGGAGTGATGCTGGGTATATAAGTAATATCTTGGCCTTACTAGACACAACGCGTTTTGTGGTCTACTGCGAGTGGGGTTCTTAGAAACTGGCAATTAAGCTTGCTCATGTGAGAGTAGCACTGGTATGGGTGACCTGCCGGGAAGTCTCACATGAGGGCCACAAAGCAAAGCCGTGAGCCTACGGGCAAAGCGGACGATATTGTGATCTCAGTAGGCGGGATGTTACACCAATGCTCTAAAACTTCGATGTCAGACTGACCACTTGCACATCAATACTACATTAACATTTAGTACACGATTAAACTCATCACTGAACAACATAGTAGTGACCATCAAACCCACCACCAAATTCATTTGTTTAACAAAATTAATAATAACTAAACTAATATTTCATTAAAACTTAACAACATTATATTAAAAATAGAAACACAAAGCTACGGAATTATGGAACATAAACTAATAATTTAAATTATATTTCTCTTTAATGTTCTTCTTCATCGTGGGCACTTTTTCGAGGTAGATTCCATTCAAGTAGTAACAAGACTCGTATAGAACGATTTGTCTTCTTGTCATTGTTTTGTTGTTTGATGTTGAACATTTGTTGTTGTAGTTTGTAGTTCTTTTGTTCCATTTACATTCCCCGCCTCTTTATCTTCAAAAAGGCACTATGATATAATTTCTTCGTTGAAAAAAAAAAGACGATTGGGCGCTTGTAAATTCGTTCACCAACAACTTCATAAATGGTTCATTAGCACATGCATTTGACGACGTTGATGGAATGGATTATTATGTCGCTTTCTTCTTGGCTTTGTCATTATCCATTGGTCGAATTTCTTGCACCTCTTATTCCTCATCTTCTTCGTCCACTGCGTTGTTGAGATTGAAATCACCTTCTGCTGCCTCCGATGTGTTGAACGAGATGGACTCCGATTTCCTTGAAGTAAGCATCTTGATTTCTCAAATTTTGAGAATTTTCACATGTTTCCATTTTTTATGATCTTAAATAAATCTCCACACAAGAATCCGTACTCAACACGATACTTATTAATTGCCTTTTGGAGGACCACCTCGTCACTAGATCCACTCTCGTTCCTTCTAACCAGATTAGCGTAAGTCCCAAATAATTGAGCAACTTTAGGTTGCAAAACCTTTCATTTTCCGTTTAAAAAATCATAGGCACGAGTGTCGATTACCCCCATTTCTTTTTTAGACAACTTAATACCTCCATCCAACACCCTTGCGTTTTCTTCGTATTCCCTTTTGGCATTATCTTCGGATGTACGAATTCATCCTTTGCACAATGCAACTTTTTCTTCCATGGTCCATGATGCTATAATGTTCCTCCGATTCATCTTTTTAAGACGTCTTTCTTTGACGTCTATTTAACGGCTTCTTTTATAGGGTTGGGACTTCTATGACGGGAGAGTCATCATCAATGGGTTTTGATTAAGAATAAGTGCAGGGTTGATAACATGTTAAAGGGTTAAAATCATCAACATTGAATTGATGAATGGGAGAAATAGGTTGAGATTGGTTTAGAGGAGGTGATGAAGAATCAGGTTATGTTTGTGGTGATGTGGGGTCGTAGTATATTAGTGGTTGGTAAATAGGTTGTTGTGGTTATGGTTGATACATATGTATGGATGGTTGGTTGTGGTATTGTTGTTGTGGTTGTTGTGTTCCGTAAACAAAAGTTGGGGTTTGAAAATTAGTCGGTGGTGAGTGGCCTTTGTTTTGGGGTTTTATTTATTGGCATGTTTTGAGACATTTTAGGACTATGAAAGAGAGAATGAGATTTAAAATTGTGAAAAAAAAAATGACGGGATACGGCAATATTTATAGGTAAATAAATGATTTAAATATAAATAAAAGAAATTTTATACAAAATGCCCAACGACTTTTTTATGACTGTTGGGGACATGGGGGTGTTTAAGCTTGTACAAAGTCTGGTGATCACCACCAGCAAACGCGAGCCATAGTGGAGCCATCATGCGTGATGGCAGTGGGCAAGCATCACGAGTGGTGTATAGTCTCATTAAGCTCAGGCTAATACGAGTATGATATAATAAATAACATGTTTTTGAAGAGATAGAAAATTGTTATGTGTTTAGGTTGTTAATTATAAATGAAAGTTAACTGAAAGTGTATGTTGAAAACAATCTTTTTTAGAAAAAATAAAATTAAATAGATACATATTTCCCTTGCCTCTGGAAACTTATGAAACCACATATATCGACTTATATTTATTTTCTTAATGCATTTGTTGTAGTTTGTTGCTATAATTTTGAGTGAATTGCAAAATTTTATGAAATTATTTTGTTTAAATTAAGAAGTATCTTTGCATGAAATTTTTCAACATGATACATGTATGCAAGTATTTGCACTATGAAAAGTATGTATTGTCTAAATGATTATTCATATTTCTAGGTTGTGATGATTAATAGTCACAACCAAAGGAATTGCATTGTTTTATTATGTTGGAAAGTATACTTGGATGATACGCTATACATAGTGCGTAGAGAGCACTTCTATACCAAGAAAGTGTTAGATTTACATTTTGGAATCCACATGATCATGCATGTGTTTTTTTAGTGATGCTTCTTTCCTTTTTCTCTCATTTTATTGTAGGTTTTCAACCAAATAAGCTTATATTTTGCTAGCATAGTTGCATATGCTTTTCTATGTTCTCTCGTCCCACGCCCCATTCTTTTTATCAACTTCACATGAAATTGTCCCTTTAATTAAAGTCTCCCTCATGGCTTCATTTGATATTTAGATGTTCAATATTTTGATGTTAATCTTTTTTTTTTTAACTGCTAAATTTTGTTAAACTAGCAAGCAGCTAGAATTAAAATTACATATACATGTTTACTCAAATGGTCAAGTTGAACTCTGTAAGAGCGAGGGGTGTGGTCGTGCCATCGGTGGCGCCATCACCACCAGCCCAAAAATTACCACGGCGCACCATACCGGAAGTGGCGCCGTCGTGGCTCGCGCCGTCGTGGCCAGCCCACGCCGTGAGTTTTCTTTTTTTTTCTTTTTTTTTGAATAAAAATTGGAACGTTGGAGCTTTTGAAATTTTGAAGTTTGGTCCCAACGGGTATATACCCGTTTTTTTCACCTTTTCCCCATTTAAAACATTTATAAAACAAAAAAATTTAACCCCAAAAAACCTTATAAATACCCCTTTATTATTATTTTATTCTTCTTACACACTTCCTTATCTCTACTTTTATTATCTTTTTACCATCCAAAATGAATCCCAACCAAAAATGGATTAACAACATGCTAAACAACCTGACGAACCAAATGAATCCCAACCAAATGCCGGGCTCGTCTTCTCAATCGGGTTACTTTCCCTCATTCCAAAACCCATATATGAATCCCGAAGAACTAACACTTTTTAGTCAATGGAAATTACAACAACAACAACAATATAATCAATTTACTTAAACTCAACAAACAAACAAACAAAGCCACCCCTTCCCAACCAAATTCGGACCATGCATCCTACCATCTAATTGATGAAGACATCAATGACGATGACGAAGAAGAAGAAAAAGAAAGTGGTCCCGACCCCGACCTCAAAAAAATCGAGGTCAAAGACGATGGCGAAGAAGCCAAAGACAAAGACGAAGACAAAGAAAACCAACAAAGACAAAGACAAAGAAGTTGATGAAGATGTGGTCCCGTCCCGACAACCTCGCACTTTTTGGACCCAAGATGAGGAGTATCTCTTGGCGGAGTGTCTCATTCAAGTTTTGGATGATCCAAAAACGGGTGATGATCAACAAAGGGATACGTTTTGGTACAAAGTGCTCGACGCATACAACAAGGAAGCCAAGAGACTCAACTATACTATTTGTACCAAAAACATGTTGACGGAAAAGTGGACTCCGATGAATAAGATGTCAAGAAGTGGAATACGGTGGTGGATGAAACGGCCATTATGAGTGGGGAGAATAATAGAGATTTTATGACCCGTTGTCACATATTGTTTAAAAAAACAACGGGTTATGACTTTAGGCACATGAGCGCTTGGGAATTTTTGAAAGACAAGCACAAGTGGAAAAATCCCGACTCGACTTTGGCAAGACATAATTGTCTTCGGCCTACGAACGAGGAGCCCGAGCATTTTGGACCCGACGTTTTGCCACGGCCGGACGGCATGTACCGGGTTTCTAAGAGTCAACGTTCGTCAAACTCGACCGCTAGTTCAGGTTCAAACCCGGCAATGTTTCAAAAAATGTTGCAACAACAATACGAGTTAGACCGCAAGGCAAAGATGGATGTTCTCGAACGAGAGTCACTCGCTCGAGTTACTTTATATGAATCTCAAAAGATTGCCGAGGAGATGCGCGTGCTACAAATGGATACAAGCAAGATGGATCCGGCCAACGCGGCGGTCGTGAAAGCACAACAAGCTCGAATCCGGGCACAATATCCTACCTACAAGGAGTAGGCTTTTATTTATATGTTTATGTAGTAGGTTTTAAATTTTATGCATTTTTTAATGTAATGTGTGCTTTTTTTAATGTAATGTGTGGTTTTTTTAATTAATGAAGTTTATTTTAGTTAATATTGTGTATGTTTTATTTTATGTAAAAAAAATGTACCTGAATTTCTCGTGCCAACGAATAAGGCCAGAATGTGGTGCCGTGAGATTTCTAGTGCCGTGGAGATTTTTGTTGGCGTTGCAGTACTTTTTGGGTCACAGCTTGAAGCCATGGCATCACCACACCCAATGCTCTAACAATTTTATAAATGAAGTATGCTTTTGAGTTGACCACGTAAAACAAATTAGTATAAGTTGCGTTTGCGAACATTATTTGTATCTACAACTATTTACTCATTTCGTCTTAAAATAAATGTCTATTTTCATGTTGCACAAAGTTTAATTAGAAATTCTAACTAACCACACTCTTTATCAATCAAATATCATATATAACACTAAAATCTCTTTTAGTTTGTTGAAAACAAAAAATGAAAACTTATTTTGAGATAACCCAAAACAAAAAGATGGACATTATGAGACAGAGAGAGAAATACATAATTATTTTCGAGCTCCATTACTATAGATCTACTTATTCTAGTTATACTATGTCACAAACTTTTTCAATGTATCGATATCAGACTTTTATTAACATGATAGGGTATTCGAATCAAGTGATAGTTGGGCTTCACAAAATCAAACGCAGTTTCTAGAAGATATTCAAGAACTAATGTATATAATAATAATAATAATAATAATAATAATAATAATAATAATAATAAAATACTCCGTAAAAAATAAAAATAAAAAGAAAAGAAAAAAAAACGAGAATATGATAGTCAAGATATATTTAAACAACTATTTATTAAAAGAGTTGTCATTCAAGAAAAGAAAAAAAGTTGCTTATCGAAAGGAAAAACATATAAAACTATAGTTTGTTAAAATATATGCTTTAGCTTTTTGTTATTTTTTGCATTGAATATTCAAGACAAAATTAGGACCAGCAAATGTCCCTATTCCACATTATCCTAGCCTTAATCTTATTACGATTTACGAAGTTCAAAATATTATTAACAATTTTCAAGAATGAAGCTTAACCCAATTAAAAATTCGCATAAAGTTAGCTAGTCAGCTTTTATATATTAAAATCTTTTAAATTAATATTAATGGTTTTCATCTCACAAAACCCCACCGGCCACCCTCACATGCATGTTCAGGTCTTGGAAGTAAAGAGTTTGTTGGGTCTGTCAGCAAATCCAGCTTTCTTGCTGTTTAATCTTCCACTATCACGTTATAAATTCTTAACAACCTTTTCTCAATCTTCGGTAAAGAATATTTCTTCTAGTTTTCCCATAGAAAAATTCACTATAACTCAAGATAAAGTATAAAAAAGATGTGCATGCACTACCATGTATGACTATGGATTAAATGCTTGTAGTTCCTCTAACGTGAAATAAAAAGTTACATAACAAATAACTTCATGAAAAGTTCACCATTCATTACTATTACTATATTATACATTTACATAACAAACATTGTCGTTTAGATGATGAAAAAAAAATGCAACATTTCTGCCGACTATGTGACAAGTTACAAAAGACTACAATGTACTTTTAGATACTTAATGTTTTTTATATAATAAACTTTATTTATCAAAAATCTAACAAATATCTAGCAATTTCTTTATAAAAAAAAATACAGATGAAAAGTTATCTAAATTGCGAACAAAATGAGCTCGGTATTGTAATACTTTTGACATACGTGCGATTTTATAAAAAATGATGAAGTTTAATATATTTTTTGTAAAAATAAAATAAAATACAAAACATACCCTTAAACTATCTAACAATTTACAAAAACTACCTTTGACTTTATTTTAAAAAAAGAAATTCGCAACACTCCCTGGACTATGTGACGAGTTACAAAAACTACCGTGTACTTTTAGCTATTTACGATTTTTTTTTTTATATATAACAAACTTTATTTATCAAATATCTACCGACTTCTTTATAAAAAAGTATACCAATTAAAAAGTATTTAAATTGCGAACGAAATAAACCCAATATTGTAATACTTTTGACATACATATGATTTTTAAAAAATGTTAGGAAGTTTAATATATATTTCTTTAAAAATAAAATAAAATTCAAAACACACCCTTAAACTATCCAACAATTTACAAAAAACTACCTTAGACTTTATTAAGAAAAATCGCAAATCAAGATCATTGATAAAAAGGCCAAAAGACAAATTGAAACACAAAAAGATGGTTAAAACTAGACTATAAAGCTTCAGATCTTGGGTTCGAGCTTACCCAGATGCAACTTTTTTATTTTTTTACGTGAAGGATGTGGAAGTAAATGTTAGTGAACAAAACAAATAGAAAAGGCTTAATGTTGAACAAGTTTTAACAAGATGGTTAAGCTAGATTTCCATTATGCTGGAGTTTATGTGTTCGATTCTCTTAGCTATAAAATATATAGGAGTAATATTTATTGGTTAGTGATAAAGACCCAATAATCTTATTTTAGCCCAAAAAGAAATTTAACCCAATAGGTGTTAAATTTTAAGATGATGCAAAAATGTAGTTATTTTTTAAACCTTCTTTAATAAATTCTGAAATTAATGAAATTTTGAAATATTTTTAAAAATAGCAACGTTTTCTTTTTATATATTTGCAAGTGAAAAGAAAAAACAAGATTTATTATTATTTATTTTATTATTATTACTATTATTTTTTTTGTGTGTGAAGAACGAAAACTAAAAAGTTATTAAACCAAATGTGCTATTTACCCAAAAAAAATTGTTATATATAGCATTGAAGTGCGGCTAACAACCGTCGTTAAATATACATTATCAATATATATTAAACCCTATAGGAAACTAGTCGTTTTGCCCTGCCATTTTCCCGCCAAAAAATATTGGGCCCTTTTGGCCTGGTGACTGTGGTCCATTTTGCTCCCGGTTTGGTCCATATTTGCTCCACTTATTATTATATCATGAAGTTGAAAGAAGAACCTAGAACAACACCACCTCATATCTACTATCAGAGGAACAATCTCAACACGCACAAATGCATATGGATTATGCTTCAGTCAAGATCAAGAAGAGTTGGTTGATGAAGAAGAGGACGAGATGATGCCTTCGAATGAATATTTTGTTGTTCCGTTGACTTTCCGGCGCACGTTTTTGGGTTAGTATTTTCTTTTAATCTTGGATTTTTACAACTCTTTTTTGTGTTTGATTATTGATATGATTTGTGGTTAGATCATGGGACAGGGTAAATGTTTTGGTATCTTATTCGAGTGGTGTCATCCGTACCATATGAGGAAGATTCAAGGCTTTTGTGTAACATATTTTATTGATATAAGATTCAAGATTCAAGATGTTTGTTGTACATATACCAGAAACAATTAGCACGTAGATGTAAAGTTTAAATTTGTTTGAAAATTTTTTTATTAGGTAGGTTAATTGTAAGTTTTGATTATGTGGCAAATTCAACTGTTATTGAAGTTTTATTTTAGGAGTTGTTTATGCTAAACTGCTTATATAAGAAATAAGCACTTTCGATATGTAGTCACAAACACCCAATGAAAGACCGTTTATGAAGGAAATTGGTTGTACACCACGTGTTTGATGAAATGCTTAAATGAAAAATGTTTTTATAATTTATTTATTTAAGGTGTAATTTTCTAAGTTTTGTTTGCAAGATGGAGAATGAAGAAGCTCCCGTGAAGGACATTAGTCATAATGTGAGATTGTTAGAGTGCGGTGGCCAGTCTATTGAAGAGTATCAAGCTGACATTGTTGTTCTCCTCAGGAAGGTGACCTTTCTTTATAAAATATTTGCTACTCCGCGTTTACCATTTTGTTATGTGCATGCTTATACATGAAGTGTTATAGTCTATTCACGAAATATCTAAGTAGCAAAAGTACAACTACCTTCTAGATTATACACGATAGCATGGGTTACCCTTTAGATTTTGAGGATCATGAGGTCGTTTTAGCTTACTATGATCAACAATATTCTAGCTGTTTAGACTTTAAGTGGCCAAATTTAAAGTAGAAACGCGGTTTTATTGGATAGGTACTGTAATACCAAAAATTTCAATCTTGGTAGAGGAGTAGGCTTTTATTTATATGTTTATGTAGTAGGTTTTAATTTTTATGCATTTTTTTTATGTAATGTGTGTTTTTTTTAATGTAATGTGTGGTTTTTTTAATTAATGAAGTTTATTTTAGTTAATATTGTGTATGTTTTATTTTATGTAAAAAAAATGGCTGACGGCACCTGAATTTCTCGTGCCAACGGATAAGGCCAGAATGTGGTGCCGTGAGATTTCTGGTGCCGTGAAGATTTTTGCTGGCGTGGCAGTACTTTTTGGGTCACAGCTTGAAGCCATAGCACCACCACACCCAATGCTCTAACAATTTTTTAAATGAAGTATGCTTTTGAGTTGACCACGTAAAACAAATTAGTATAAGTTGCGTTTGCGAACATTATTTGTATCTACAACTATTTACTCATTTCGCCTCAAAATAAATGTCTATTTTCATGTTGCACAAAGTTTAATTAGAAATTCTAACTAACCACACTCTTCATCAATCAAATATCATATATAACACTAAAATCTCTTTTAGTTTGTTGAAAACAAAAAATGAACACTTATTTTGAGATAACCCAAAACAAAAAGGTGGACATTATGAGACAGAGAGAAATACATAATTATTTTCGAGCTCCATTACTATAGATCTACTTATTCTCGTTATACTATATGTCACAAACTTTTTCAATGTATCGATATCAGACTTTTATTAACATGATAGGGTATTCGAATCAAGTGATAGTTAGGTTTCACAAAATCAAACGCAGTTTCTAGAAAATATTCAAGAACTAATGTATATGTTAAAAAATAATAATAATAATAATAATAATAATAATAATAATAATAATAATAATAATAATAATAATAATAATAATAATAATATACTCCGTAAAAAATAAAAATAAAAAGAAAAGAAAAAAAGGAGAATATGATAGTCAAGATATATTTAAACAACAACTGTATTTATTAAAAGAGTTGTCATTCAAGCTAGAAAAGAAAAAAAGTTGCTTATCGAAAGGAAAAACAATAAAACTATAGTTTGTTAAAATATATGCTTTAGCTTTTTGTTATTTTTTGCATTGAATCAAGATTCAAGACAAAATTAGGACCAGCAAATGTCCCTATTCCACATTATCCTAGCCTTAATCTTATTACGAAGTTCAAAATATTATTAACAATTTTCAAGAATGAAGCTTAACCCAATTAAAAATTCGCATAAAGTTAGCTAGTCAGCTTTTATATATTAAAATCTTTTAAATTAATATTAATGATTTTCATCTCACAAAACCCCACCGGCCACCCTCACATGCATGTTCAGGTCTTGGAAGTAAAGAGTTTGTTGGGTCTGTCAGCAAATCCAGCTTTCTTGCTGTTTAATCTTCCACTATCACGTTATAAATTCTTAACAACCTTTTCTCAATCTTCGGTAAAGAATATTTCTTCTAGTTTTCCCATAGAAAAATTCACTATAACTCAAGATAAAGTATAAAAAAGATGTGCATGCACTACCATGTATGACTATGGATTAAATGCTTGTAGTTCCTCTAACGTGAAATAAAAAGTTACATAACAAATAACTTCATGAAAAGTTCACCATTCATTACTATTACTATATTATACATTTACATAACAAACATTGTCGTTTAGATGATGAAAAAAAAATGCAACATTTCTGCCGACTATGTGACAAGTTACAAAAGACTACCATGTACTTTTAGATACTTAATGTTTTTTATATAATAAACTTTATTTATCAAAAATCTAACAAATATCTAGTAAATTGCGAACAAAATGAGCTCGGTATTGTAATACTTTTGACATACGTACGATTTTATAAAAAATGATGAAGTTTAATATATTTTTTGTAAAAATAAAATAAAATTCAAAACATACCCTTAAACTATCTAACAATTTACAAAAACTACCTTTGACTTTATTTTAAAAAAAGAAATTCGCAACACTCCCTGGACTATGTGACGAGTTACAAAAACTACCCTGTACTTTTAGCTATTTACGATTTTTTTTTATATAACAAACTTTATTTATCAAATATCTACCGACTTCTTTATAAAAAAGTATACCAATTAAAAAGTATTTAAATTGCGAACGAAATAAACCCAATATTGTAATACTTTTGACATACATATGATTCTTTAAAAATGTTAGGAAGTTTAATATATATTTCTTTAAAAATAAAATAAAATTCAAAACACACCCTTAAACTATCTAACAATTTACAAAAAACTACCTTAGACTTTATTAAGAAAAATCGCAAATCAAGATCATTGATAAAAAGGCCAAAAGACAAATTGAAACACAAAAAGATGGTTAAAACTAAAGACTATAAAGCTTGAGATCTTGGGTTCGAGCTTACCCAGATGCAACTTTTTTATTTTTTTACTTGAAGGATGTGGAAGTAAATGTTAGTGAACAAAGCAAACAGAGAAGGCTTAATATTGAACAAGTTTTAACATGATGGTTAAGCTAGATTTCCATTATGCTGGAGTTTATGTGTTCGATTCTCTTAGCTATAAAATATATAGGAGTAATATTTATTGGTTAGTAACAAAGACCCACTAATCTTATTTTAGCCCAAAAAGAAATTTAACCCAATAGGTGTTGCTACAAATTTTTAAGATGATGCAAAAATGTAGTTATTTTTTAAACCTTCTTTAATAAATTGTGAAATTAATGAAATTTTGAAATATTTTTAAAAATAGCAACGTTTTCTTTTTATATATTTGCTAAAAAACAAGATTTATTATTATTTATTTTATTATTATTACTATTATTTTTTTGTGTGTGAAGAACGAAAACTAAAAAGTTATTAAACCAAATGTGCTATTTACCCCAAAAAAAAATGTTATATATAGCATTGAAGTGCGGCTAACAACCGTCGTTAAATATACATTATCAATATATATTAAACCCCATAGGAAACTACGTCGTTTTGCCCTGCCATTTTCCCGCCAAAAAATATTGGGCCCTTTTGGCCTGGTGACTGTGGTCCATTTTGCTCCCGGTTTGGTCCATATTTGCTCCACTTATTATTGTATCATGAAGTTGAAAGACAAACCTAGAACAACACCGCCTCATATCTACTATCAGAGTCTGGAACAATCTCAACACGCACAAATGCATATGGATTATGCTTCAGTCAAGATCAAGAAGAGTTGGTTGATGAAGAAGAGGACGAGATGATGCCTTCGAATGAATATTTTGTTGTTCCGTTGACTTTCCGGCGCACGTTTTTTGGTTAGTATTTTCTTTTAATCTTGGATTTTTACAACTTTTTTTTGTGTTTGATTATTGATATGATTTGTGGTTAGATCATGGGACAGGGTAAATGTTTTGGTATCTTATTCGATTGGTGTCATACGTACCATATGAGGAAGATTCAAGGCTTTTGTGTAACATATTTTATTGATATAAGATTCAAGATTCAAGATGTTTGTTGTACATGTACCAGAAACAATTAGCAGGTAGATGTAAGTTTAAATTTGTTTGAACTTTTTTATATTAGGTAGGTTAATTGTAAGTTTTGATTATGTGGCAAATTCAACTGTTATGAAGTTTTATTTTAGGAGTTGTTTATGCTAAACCGCTTATATAAGAAATAAGCATTTTCGATATGTAGTCACAAACACCCAATGAAAGACCGTTTATGAAGGAAATTGGTTGTACACCACGTGTTTGATGAAATGCTTAAATGAAAAATGTATTTATAATTTATTTATTTAAGGTGTAATTTTCTAAGTTTTGTTTGCAAGATGGAGAATGAAGAAGCTCCCGTTAAGAACATTAGTCATAATGTGAGATTGTTAGAGTGCGGTGGCCAGTCGATTGAAGAGTATCAAGCTGACATTGCTGTTCTCCTCAGGAAGGTGACCTTTTTTTATAAAATATTTGCTACTCCGCGTTTACCATTTTGTTCTGTGCATGCTTATACATGAAGTGTTATAGTCTATTCACGAAATATCTAAGTAGCAAAAGTACAACTACCTTCTAGATTATACACGATAGCATGGGTTACCCTTTAGATTTTGAGGATCATGAGGTCGTTTTAGCTTACTATGATCAACAATATTCTAGCTGTTTAGACTTTAAGTGGCCAAATTTAAAGTAGAAACACGGTTTTATTGGATAGGTACATGGTTCGTTTCAATTATTTGCACCTACTATATACAAAAGCTAATAGTTCTATTTTTTTTGGTGTGGACAGTTACTTTTAGCATCTGGGTAATTGTATATGCACGAAGGGGCAGAGTTGTTTTATATTATAGCATGGTGTGCAGCTTAAATTTATTATGGCAGAATCATTTTAGGTAAAAATACAATACAATAATTACTTAAGTAACGTTATCGAACTTATGAAATATAAGGCAAAAAAAAAGGCTTCGTCGCCACCAAAAAAACAGAAACAAACACTCCCTAATAATTGATATTGTTGTCTTGGCAGGCACATTTTCAACCTCTCGAACAATTAGACACGAAATATGGAAGGCAGTAGAGAAGCTTCTTACAAATAACCAAATGTGTCAGGTGCAAACAGGTGGTGACGTGTACGTCAAAGGACACTCGAAATAACGACTTTGAAGATGACTGCCCAGACTCATTCCGCCAACAAAACCATGAAACAGAACATGGGTCGCCGCCTTTACATACAGGTATCGATCAAACTTTTTTACGATTATCCTGAGCTTAGCCAAACAATAATGTAGTTAACGAGTGTGAAAGCTAAAGTGCTTTATTATATTGATTACCTGTGAAACTAATATTCGTTCGAATGTAGGATAGTTCATTCTTCACAGTTTCCTTGCAAATGACCTTAATGATGACTAATTTTTCATACATGTTCGATTATCTATTTTATGTAATTTGCACATCTTTGTTCTGCTTAAACCTAATATTTGCTCTTTTCAGTGTCTCAATCATTGCAAGAGAGGCGGCATGGCCCTGTTCTGCATTCTCTTCAGAGGGGTATCTGTTCCTCTTATTCATTATAAATTCAATACAATTGCAAATTAAGTTAGCTTTTTCTTTCTTATGGTTGTTACAGGCTGTTGTGTTAGTTGTTGGTGTTTTTAATAGAGCGACCTTGAGTTACTACTGGATGATAAAAATGCCCAACCTGTTAACGGACGTAATACGTGTACCCTTTTCTTATGATTTAGAATTATTGCTGATGTAGTGCACGTCGTTATTTGTGTTGCCTAAACTTTTATATATTCTCATTTTTGTAGGTACGTTAGACCCACTCAAAAATGTATCTGCTGCTTCGTGTTAGAGCCCGCAACTGCAGATTGTAACACCAGGTAAGGCATGTTGCAGATCAATAACTCTTGAATTGATGTACGATGAATTGTAATTCTATTATTCCTGTTAAACGTTATTGAACTTGCAGATCTCCTTAATTCTCCAAGGCTGTAGCGTTGTTGGACGCCTAAAAAAGGAATTTGAAGAGCGATCAGTTTCTTACGGCTTCAAGGTTCGTCAAAATTTCTTTTAACCTTATTACCTATGAAAACAACACACCATTACAAGTAAAAGTGGGCATCTGGCACATGGGCGGTATGAATGGGTAATGTAACGGTCAAATGTCGGTCGGGTCTGAATGTGTTGAAACAGGTCCAAAACTTTTAACTATGTAATATCTTTTGATTATGTCAAATACGTTTGCAAATATTTAGGTATAAGCAGATAGCTTGAAATTTTATTTTTTTTTTAGAAAGGCAATATATTAAAAAGAACCTCGGACGGGAACCAAAATACAATACAAGGCGCCCCACCTCTTTTAAACAAGAAAATTAAAAGAGGATGGGACTCAAAGGAAAAAAAACATAACAAACAAACACTCCTAATCAGTAAAACTACAATTACCTAAAAAAAACTAGAACTATTACTTCTGTCTCGAGACATGTTACAGCAAAACAAGTCGATCCCCTTTGTACATTGAGGATTGCAGCAGCATGGACAAAAAAATGCACCAGAACAGTCAACAAAATCAATAGGAGAATTACCATGTAATCTCACTTGTCATTTTGTAGAGCCATACCACATCAAAAGTAGATTATACCTTTCCTGGCCATGTATGACAGAACCATAGAACCATAACTGACCCACATCCATTTTTTGCTCCAAATATACCAATCACACAGCCACACATTCTACTCACTAGGTACCATTTCATTCCACAAATAAAATTCTTTTGTGGACATGAACTAGCAGCATACAGTCTTGCAAAACAATATGACAGCCACTCAAAAAATAAATTGCAGACACCTCAAATAAATCTCGCTCCTGAGCTCGATCCCAAAGAGAAAAATGCTTACTGAGCTTGAAATAATAAGCAATCTCATTGATGCATTATATTGAATTCAATCTGTGAGTGTTCTGCCCATCGTTCAAAGATCTTGCAGATTTATTATCAATTTTCCTTTATTAAGAAAGAAGCACATTATAGAGTTGATAATGTAATATATTATGTGCAT
Source organism: Artemisia annua (assembly GCA_014162995.1). Taxonomy (NCBI): domain Eukaryota; kingdom Viridiplantae; phylum Streptophyta; class Magnoliopsida; order Asterales; family Asteraceae; genus Artemisia; species Artemisia annua. The sequence goes on from LBNU01013392.1 coordinate 82,845, forward strand.
ATCTATTATGAATTTGGCTATATTAGAGTGAACCACATGAAGATAAATTATGATATATTTTCCTACTGTCACAAAGATATCAACAGAACACAAAAAAATGTGAACTGATTTAGAGGAAAGGTCAACTGAATCTAACAGAAGAATTTCAAAAAGTATTACCTTCTTCATTTGTATGTGTTTTTCATTGATTTTTTGTTCTGTTATATTTCAGAGGTTTTACTTTTGCTTTTTCATGTGTAGTAGTGAATAGTGTATTTATGCTTGCTGTTTGACTATGTCCTTTCGGTTTAAGTGAACTTTGTTTCACTCACTTACCATTATGCACCTAACCATATTTCTGAAAAGCTGATACACATGGCTAATACGTTTCAACATTGTTTATGGCACTTGCTAAACGAAAGAAAGGACCTGGAATAGTTCCATTTGCACCTTTTTAAAGTAAACTAACTACAAATTACATGATTATTGTTATGTTGCAGGCTGTGAGTATCATCCCGCTTAAAGATGGAGTTGGGCCGAAGTTTGCGCAAAGTGCACAATTGATCAATAGGTGTAAAATAAATTCTTCTTCATAATCTCAGTTTGATTCTCAATACCTTTCATTTATTTACGACTAATTTATTAAGTATTTTTTTTTACCTCGGATGTTAAAGCAACAAAGAGTTTCGTTTCAATTGTGTTTATAGAAAGGATGCAGGTATGTATGTGGTTGTTTCCTTGATTCAGAGTTAATCTTTTTATAAAAGATTTATATCTTTATTGATTGGTATTTGTTTTATTGATGTTTCCAACTCCAATTATGAGGCTCAGGATGATGGACCCCTGACTCAGGCATTAAACCAGCTGTACGAACTACTAAAGATAATTACTACTTCATAAACATCATATTGATTCTCAATACCTTTCATTTATTTACGGGCGATTTGCTCTGATGTTTTTTGTAGTTTTTTAGACAAGAAAATTCTTTCGCATTTCCCATGATTCTTCAAGCATGGAACAAGACACAACGGCCTACAAAAACTTACGACATGGTGCTAAGGTTGTCATTTTGAGGTAATGCAAATTCCAGCTTAGAAAAACAGTAGCATTTTTCACCAATATGAGTATGTAACCACTGATAAAACTGAAATTTCAGTGTCTTTGCATTTTCAACAATCTATTTTCCGTTTATATATAGTTATATAGTTTTTTGACCAGATTTACCTATTTAGTTTCTGCTACCTAGCTTGCCTCATAAATTGCTTTTGATAACTGTTCTTTGCGTTTAAGAGAGTCAGACTTCGTGCCTAGCTAGAACCGATGTTTATTTTGCATTGGTTTGTAAGTCTATGGAGAAAAAATAGCGTTGTTTGGAATTGCTCCTTGGAATTAAGAATTTATATAGGTTGCTTGGGTATTCAGGTTAAAACGGCTATTAGAGGCTGAGGTTAAACATAGACTTTTATTCTAATTTATCATAAAGATGATCTATTTTATACATCATTTCTTAAGGGTTGTTTGGGATATCTTATTAAACTACTTAAAGGGTTGTTTGGAATTGCTCCTTAGAGTTAAGCATGCTTATCTTGCCACTAACATAAACCTGCTAAATACTCTTTATTATGGCTTGATTAATGAAGTTTTTGCGCGTACTTGATTTTACCAAAGAACACCGCCAGGCTGCAACGCGTTACAAATAAACCGACAAAAAACACTGTCAGGCCGCAACGCGGCCGACCGACGCCATGCTTGTTTAAGAAAGTAATTTTGAAGACATGCAAATTGATAGTGTATAAACACCAGTGGTCCAAGCACGTATAATATACATGAAACTAAAACCCAAAGCTTATCTTCATGATAGGCCCAATCCAATATACAACACTCCTAGGTCACTACGACATGGGAAAACATGTTAGGTTGCGTTCACATACGCGCAGACGACTGTCATCCACCGTTAATGTACTTTGCTCGTCAGATGATCAACACGTGGCTTGTCGAAAACTGTTGATCAGCCAAATGGGGCTCTCCCAAACCCTAGTGTTGCTTTCTCGAGTTGTTTTAGATGAGGATAGAAATGATGGGTAATAGAAGAGAAAAAATAAGAAAATGAAATGTAATGAAGTTGTTCCTTTATTTCCAGTTCTCGAGCTAAAATGAAATGAAAGGAAAGTAAAGAATGTTGTGTTCTCGAGTTGGAAAGAAAAGATATGAAACGAGACATAATTACATTTATACCCTTTTAAACATGTTCATTTTATTATTAGGGAGAATTGCATATATAACCACTAAAACTCAAAAACTTGCATATTTCCCCAAAATACAAGTTTTCAACACATAATGTAATTCTTCATGGAAACCAAGAAACGAACCTAATCCACTCTAAATCACGTATTACATACCATAGTAAATGTTGATACAAAAGTTGGGCGTTCCTTGTTTAGGTTCCTTCCTTCGTATCAATTGCTTGATATTGCTTGAGACCTGCGCACCAAGAAAGAAACCAAACACCGTTAGGCTTATCGAGGGATTGTCTCCCCCGATTATCCTCCGGCGTGAGAGTAAGTAATCGTAGTTTTAGGGTTTATGAGAAGAGTTAGGATCGCTTTATGAATCGTACCTTTGTGAGGGTTAGGGTTCCCTCTATTTATAGGCATGTAACCGATAAGGTTACTTGTTCCTTACTCTACGGCGTATCCGCCGATATCGGATATTGCTAGTGAATATCTTCCTTGTTTAGAAGATATCCCTTTATCCGTTCCATAAATATGTTTTGGGCTTGGGCCTTATGGGCCGAAGCCATCCAGTTGGTAGTCCAACTGTCATGAATTTGGGCCACGCGTAGCGGGCTTAAACATTAGTATTGTTTACTAATCGGGTCCGTGACCCGGTGTAGACTATACGTCATCAGTAAAGACAAACTATCCTCTGCGATATGGTTTGAAACTCATAGTAAAATATGGCTCAAAACTTGTATTCATTACAAAACTGCCTGTGCATTTTAGTTCAAAACTTGTTCTTTTCAAGTCATGCTACATGTTTAAAATAGATAGTTCTTGACGCTTGCCTTGTGCATTTTAGTTCTCTTTGTTTCCTTGATTGTTACAACGTCCTCAGCATATTTTTATGTTGAGTTCTTAGGTATATACTTCTCACCAATCACTTTTATTTTCTATTTTCAAACTTAGGATTTTTTTTTTTTTTTCTTCAGTTTTGACGATTTAACAAACTTGTCCGACCGTAATATTATGGGAATTGATTTGCACACTTTGAGGATTGATTGGGACACTCCATCTGTGCATTAAATACTTGTACAACATTAAACATTCTGATTCAAGTGTTTGTACCTTGAGTGTGCAAATAACTTTTTAGAGTGTGCAAATCATTAGCCTAATATTATGGTTGCCTACTTGCCTTTGAAATGGTAACGGACTTAACCCAGCCCAAGCCCAAGCCGGCCACTGTTAGGAACAAAATGATCACAAGCAAAACCCATCCCAACTAGGGGTGTTCATGATTCGGGTAATAAACCGAACCGAACCGAAAAAAACCGAACCGAACTAAAAATTCGGTTTTCGGTTTGGATATGGTTTTGGCTATCTGAACCGAAAACCGAACTTTTATA
>LBNU01013395.1:4744-26550 GCA_014162995.1 Artemisia annua
GAGGAGATAGGAGCTCATAGAATTGGAGAGATATGTATGCCACTCCATGAGTTATTAGGAATACACCCTTCATCCATACAAGTAACATACATATCAATTAACCGGTAAAAGATAGTTAGGGAGTAATGAAATCTAAGTAAACACAATTTTCTCCATATTGTTTTCACAACCACAATAGTTTAGCTATTTATTTTATTTTAATTTGCAAAAGTAGTAAACTTGGGTTAGTTGACTAGCAACTAATTCCGCCCTTCTTCCAAAACCGAGATTTTACTTGCTTTCTAAAAAAAATATAAAAATACAAAAAGAATCTTCCTTCCACCTTTAGACCTATTGGAGTAGCTTCTCTATCCTAACGAACACTATTCCCTGTGAGAGAACGATCAATCCCCCGTACTTACCACTATCCTATACTACATCGGTCAGGTACACTGCCTGGTGGGGTTGTAAGCCTCTTGAGATCCCTCGAGAGGTAAAACCTGTTGTAAGGTCACAAAACCACGCATCACTCAACAACATGATTCTGGAAAACATTCAATACAACGGACATTTCATGAAATTGGCAGACAGATAAAGCAAATTCAGTAGCAGTATAAAATACATCCTGTGCAACACAACTAGCAATCAAATTCTCATTCATTGCGAACATTTTTCCTCTCAATTTCACTATGTTTAAGGTCAATTGCCAGTTGTTTTCCCTCACTTTCCACAATTTTAATATCAGCCACATCTTTGTTTAGGGTTTTTTGAAGTCCCTCAAAATTTTCTTTGACAAGCTTAAAGAATGGCATGACCTCAGTTAAATAGCATCTTTTTGTTTGTTCAAAACCCCTTTGCCCTTCAGTAATACCCGTTGGTGTAATTCTCTTTTTACATGTTTTATCAAAATCAGCGAATAATTGACCAAGAACATATAGAGCAATTAGAGTATTATTTTGTGTGGGGAGAGTAAAAGGAACAAGATGCATGGGTGTGTTCTTAGCGTATAACGTTGGGTCAGCTATCCTAAACATGGTACGGGTTTTACTCACAATTCTTTCTGCTTGCATTTTCTTCCAAGTCTAAGTTCCAAAATACATGCTCTGGAGCTAACCTCTTTTGAGGGAAAAAACCCCTATTCTGTTATCTTTAGTGTCATCACAGTGGCACAGAATTTTATTTTTAATGCATAGGGGATCCTTTAATTTTTCAGCCAATTTAATTCTAGTTTCATCTTCAATCTCATTTGACTCATCAAATGATGTCACATCAGGGGGCATGATCAGGCTCAAGCATAATATTAGCGTTATAAAAAGCAGGCTGGGCAGTTCTAACGCTCATAAGGAAGTTAGATTTAGGCTTGCCTACAACCTTTTCACTATGTTCATCACACAACGTTTTATGACTATGAATCATTTGAGCAGTTTGGATGGTTTGGCCTTGCGTGTACAACTTGTATTCAAGTTTATTCTTCAATGTTTTAAGTCTGGAAAAATCATCTAAGAGCTTAGTCTCTTTTTCTGGGAAATCATTTTTTAGAACTTTTACACTTTCTTGAATTTCCTGTTTTTTCTTAAGAGCTAGCGATAAGGTAACGTGAGGGGTGAGTTAAGTTTTAACTTTGCAAAAAACCTTAACGTGCGTTACCTTACCGTGCGTTAAGTTAAGAGAATGTTAAAAGGGGCACGTTAAAATCTTAACGTGCGTTAAAATGCAACTTTGCTAAAAAAAAATTCATCCCACCCCCCTCTAACGGTGTTGAAATTGAAAATAATAATTTAGGTGAAGGTGAGTTAAATGTAGGTTATGTTACCGGGGTGGAAAGTCAAGAGTTAAGGTTAAAAGGTAAAAGCTAATGTGGCGCTGACGTGGCAGTGCGTTAAGTTTTAACACGGGGTCACCTTACTGTGTGCTCTAACAGACTGATCAAGTTGTCTTTTTAAAGAAAACAACTCCCTTTTTAATTTTTTGTTCCTTTTGGTTACGTTTAGATATGAGTACACACATTTGCAAATCCATTTTCTGCTCACGGTTGGTTAGTTCAAACTTTGCACGTTGTTCATATATGGTCACCTCATCCTTAAGGATGTTAAGTCTAGTGGTCAAGGTGTCATCAGGAACATACACAGTGTGCTCATGCAAGTCACAATCACTATCAACAACAGAAGATGCACTACTTGGTACAACAGACGCGTTGTTGTGTTTCACATATTGTTCATATGGGGTAACATTACTATTTCCCATATTAGCAGTATCTGAATCAACAACATTTGTCTGTATACTTTGTTGGGAATTTTATGTTTATCGACCATGTCATAGAGTTTGAGTACCTTAGCACATGACACCATTTCTTTTACCGGTCTGATATAAGCTTCCACATCATGTGTAACAAGAGTCATTCTTCTATTGATAGTGTCAAACTTATCAGTCTCAGATCCTCTGCCATCGGTGACAATTGACCCAGTATCCGATGCTTTACCCGAATCCACAATACCATCACTTGATTGCACCTGACATACCTTCACCTTGTCTTCATACTTAAGTTTGTGCTGTGCTCTTTCCGTAATGTACTCCTTCACATTACCAATAAGTTTGAGTAGTGTAACTCTGAACACGTCAACTTCAATTCCCGTGTAGTTAGCAAAGCACATTTTTGTCATTTGACTCTCATGATCGTACTCCTCAGTGAATCGGGAATTAACGAACCCTTGGAGTTGGTTGTTGATCACACATAATGCAGCCATAGATCTACTTTCAGAAAATTCACCTTTTTCAAGTTGTTGTTGAAGTTGATCTATGTATAGAGTCATTTTGACTGTGAAGGTCTCAACATCTTGACCAAAGAGTGTGGCGAATGCACGATGATATCCTCCCAAGTATCCAGGTTGTTCAAAGAGAACCTTGAGATGTGAGTGAAGCAATCAAAAACATTCTATGCAACTTTCCTTTGCATTATCGGGCAGTCTAAGTGGCTGATGAAGTTCACTCTCAGAGTCAGAAGTAGTAGACATAATGTAAACGTGCACGGGATTTTACAAGTCTATGACTTAAACCGAGAAATAGAATCTTTCGCGGGATTTTACAAAGTCAAGAAGAAACTGTGAAATGATGATTGGGACTTGTTATGATAATCGTTGGATTGATACAATGATTAGTGATTGTATGTTAAAAGGAATAATTGGTTGTTGGATTGGGTTGGGTGAATTCTTTTTAAGTTTGATTATGTTATTGGATTGATTTGAATAACTAGGAGTGAGGGAAATAGTCAACTAGCAGTGAAGAAATGAATCAACCAGCAGGGAAGAAGATAATCAACTAGCAGTGAAGAAATGAATCAACCAGCAGTGAATTATCAACCATCAGTGAGTTATCAACCATCAGTGAGTTATCAAATAGCAGTGAGTTATCAACCAGCAGTGAGTTATCAACCAGCAGTGACTTGTCAACCAACAGTGACTTGTCAACTCGCAGTGTATTAATCAACCAGCAGTAGCTTGTCAACTCGCAGTAAGTTGCTCAACTCGCATCAACGTATCAACCAGCAGTCAAAAACATCAACCAGCAGCCAAAATCATTGACATCAACCAGCAGTCAAGAATTTTGACATCAACCAGCAAACAAGAACATCAACCAGCAGTCAAAAACATCAACCAGCAAGAAAGCAATATCAACCAGCAGTCAAAATCATAAACCAGCAGTCACTAAAAGAAAGAAATGTCACTTTCATTGCTATTTGTCCTTATTACTAGTTTAAGAAAACATCCAACTCGCACTAACTAACATCAAATCGCAACAACTTTTTTTTTATCAACTCGCATTCAAGAACACACTACGTGTGTCAACTCACAGCGAAGAACAAGCACCAAATACCACACGAATTGCCAAAAATCTAGAGAAACAAGATATCCAATCACAAAACTAGGTACATACAACACCCCTAATCATGAAAGCACAAACATATATCAATCCTAACTATAAATTAAGCCTAAACTAATGATTTCAACAGAAAACCATTCGAACCAAAACTAACACAAAGAACCAAGCAACCAATTCGAGCTCACTTAATCCCAAGAGTGTAACCTAGGTTCTTGATACCAATTGTAAGTAACTCATAAACATAAACACATATGGTCTTTGTGATTAGGTTCGAATTTAGGAGAAGGAAAGAAGAGAGAGAAAGTGAGTTGGGAGGGAGCCTTTCTAGAGAGAGAAACAAGATGAATATCAGATTAGAATGAAAGGTCCAACCCTCTCCCTTGGGTGGGAGAGGGTATTTATACTAATACATAATATTGCCCCATGAAACAGGCAGTAGAGTGAGCTGATAATAGTGGGTAAAGACCCGACTCACTCCACGAATACTAATTACATATTAACCTAATATTAAACTACTAAGATAGATACTACGAGCTACTTAATGCTAAACAATACTTGGGGTGACCAAGTCTTTTCATGTGAATAATCGTATTCCTAACATAGTTTTACCTATAAGTAAATAAAATAAGATTAAGTAGTTATTTTTATGTCTAATGACATGACTAACACATGTTTTATTTATCTTCTGGTGATACACATTTATGTCACTAATGGATCTGTTAGATAACCCGAGTAGTTACTAGTGTTGAACATGGTGAGTAGCTAGCTTATTTTGTCATGAACCAACCAAAATTTAGTGACAAATGTGTTGTCAGAGAACTGCTGTGCCGACCAAATTCCAGTCACGGCTCGTCTCAAATATGTATAATACTAGCTAATTTGCTTTTATACATTCCTACCAAACAAGTATCAAACTAGATAGAAAACATGGAATCGTTCTCACTATTTTCGACCCATCTATTATTAGTCTCTATACAACATTATAAAATATTTTAATCGTTTTCACTATTTTGGACCCATCTATTATAAGTCTTTATACAACAATATTATAAAAAAAATTTAATCGTTTTTACTATTTTGGACCCATCTATTATAAGTCTTTATACAACATTATAAAATACCTTAAACTAAAATAAGAAAATAATAAAAATCTTATTATTTTAGAACATTTCAATTACATGATTTTAATTAATTAAAAAAATGTTTGTAGAAATGATTAAAACAATAAATTATTATTTTTGATACTCATTTGTCATTAGCAGTGATACCAAAAATCACAATGTAGCAAACCAAAATATTAACTAGGTATAATATGCCCGCGTTCCACTACGTGTCATGATCCTTAGAGTAGAAGGTACCATCACATGTTACTAGTATGCTACGTCAACGCCACATCATCCTTTCCCAATAACACACCAATAACTAAAGCACCCCTCCTTCATAACAAACAAATATACCTCACTAAATATATCCACTCACTCACAATAAAAAAAAATAAAAAAAAAATAAAATAAAAAAATAAAAAAAAAATAAGGTGAGCCATTGCATTGGCTCAATTTATTTGGCACAAATTTGGTACAATGCTCAAGTATGGTTGGCTCATGATTGGCATGAAAAGAAGAGACGGATGGTGTGTTATTGGCAACCATACAGTGCCCTCTTATCTACAATATGTTTGACGTTTAAGACTATTTATTTTTTTACAATAGATACAATACGTATTAGGAGTGGTTCTTTTGTTTTTTTTATTTTAAACGGCGGCATATTATAAAAAAAGAAACTAGCAAGGAGCTAGCAACTACAAAGGCGATTTCAACCAATCAGTCCAACTAATACATTTATTTAGCAACTAATACCAAGAAAAAGAGTAAAGATGAATAGAATAAAAAATATCACATATCCTCATAACTAGAGAATTGAAAATGATGTTATTCGTAAAACGCCAAATGGTCCAACATGAAGCAGCGAAAATGATATAGGCTCGGTCCTTCTCGTCTTTTGGAGCTTGAGACGCCAAAAACCAAGAATCCCAATCACTGCAAGAAGCAAACACCGGGAACTTTAAGTCACACCAACCACGAACTAACCTCCAAATATTAGAAACAGTAGCATAAGAAAAGAAAACATGAGCATTTGACTCAGCAAATCCATTGCAAACTAGGCACATAATAGATTGTAGGACCTTGGATCTATCAACTTTATCACTAATACAAGCACAATATGTAGTAAAGATGGTGACTTGATGATATATATGTATATGTTTTAGAGAGAGAAAGTAGTAAGAGAAACTAGAGAGAATTTCATATAAAACACACACTTACACTCACAAGCACACCTTACAAATGAGAGGTAAGGTGCCTTTTATACATAAGAGAGAAAGGCCTCATGGGCTTTCTAATGGACTTGGGCTTGGACTTGGTTTACATAACTTACCTTCTAACATATTAGATTACCAAGTCCAATGTCCAACTAACTTAAACTATTTTCTACAAAAATCACACGACACACTATATTACAAATATGAGAACGACCATCACTTTTCTATAAATCTTAAATGCTAACAATCTCCCCCTAAGGGATGGTTGTTCGAATGAAGCTCCACGTGATTTGGTCTTCTTTGTTCTTTGTTGTCAAGCTATGTGTGTCGATGTAGAATAGTCTTTAGTCTTTGTTCCTTCATGCTTTGTGATCTTTAATGATTGATTTTACTTCGTTCTTTGTTCTATGTTGTGGTTGATCCATCAGCCTTTCGTCACATCTTTGTCTTTGTAGGTTAGACGCCTTTCCAACATGCTCATACATCTTTGGTCTTTGTAATACATACATTTGTTGTTTCCGTTCTTTCACTTTGATCTTTGTCACTTAACTTTGTAGATTCTTTCATATAATGTAGAATCTTTCTTTGACCTCTTATATGCATCGATCTTTGGTGAGAACTTTCTTTGACTTTGAGATGTATGTATGAGCATGTGGAAATTAGTGTGGTGGTGGTACCTGCATAAAACAGTTAGCAATAAAACATCCGGTACTTACAGGTTCGGAATTAGAGATCGTCAACAGCATAGTGTGAAGACTCCTTCTAATCTTTACCATGGCCGTTCCTAATCGGATACCCCTGAATGGGCTTACACAGACATACAAAAGTACACCCACGATTAGGTGAGTCGCTGGAGATCACCCCACGACTTTAGACCGTTTGAAACCACCGTGAACACTAAGCGTAAACCATAAAGAATTACTGAAGTGACCTGCTGTCAGGGCTGTTTGATATTGACCCTGGCAGGAATTTCCGTTCAATCATTGAGAAATACATAAGCAAATTCTCTCATAAACGTTCTCGGCAGATTGCTAAGATCTGTGTAGGACTCGATAGTTGACAACTGGTGTCCATTGATGTAGAATCACCAGTGTAGAGATATTAAGTGTTCCTAAGAGATCTTTAGATGAATCTCGGGGCTCTAGACTCAATAAGTGCACATTTGGTTTCCTATGCGGAGGCATGAAGCAGAGGGCCTCCTTTTCAATATCAACCATCTCTAAGAGACGGTTTGATAGATTACAATGGTTCCCCGTGAGAATGAAACAAGTATCTTTTGAGAGATACCCGAGTGGCTAGAAGGTTTAAGTGCAGTGCGTCACTGGGTCCATGACGTCTTGTCTTCAATACCGGTGTCACCTTGGTAACAACCAGTAGCATATGAGTTGAACCCGGTGTCTGCCCTAAGGTTGAACATATGGAGGGCTATTTCTTTTCACCCTTTTCATTACTTTTCTTTTTAATTCTTCAACCCCTTCTTTCTCCTTTCATTCTTTACTCCTTTTTTCAAATCATACCTAAGGACTTCTAATTCTAATCTATTGGAATTGTCCTTGGGTAGATCCCTCCGGCTCTGGCGGATCATAGGACGGTTTTTCCTAACCTTAGTCACCTTATAACACCATGACTATCCTATTGTTGCCATAAACCATTTGTTTGAAAAATCTTCTCAAAGTGTTTATGATCATAAAACATATTCTGTTAACACTTTGAGAGTTTTGATTTCATTTGAAGGACTCCCCCTTTACATGTGCTCATGTATTATTTCGGAAATTCGCACATGAGGGAGAAGTAAGCACTTTTTGAATTGATCCACTCTTAATAAACATATACCCGAGGGACACGTTTACGTTGCATAGTTAAAGGGATCTATTATCAGCTTTTAGGTGATAACTAGCCCTAATAACTAACTTGAAGTTGTTAACATTCCTTAGAAAGGAAGTTAGACCCGTCAAAGTATACATCTAAGAAGAGTTTCTCGAAACGGTACTTTCTACTTGGACAAATCCTTTTCGAGACACGTTTACGTCGCTAGTTAAAGAGATACATTATCATATTTTAGGTGACAACTAGCTCTAATAACTAACTTGAAGTTATTACCCGTCGAGGATAAGTCTTTTCGATTACTAACATTTTGTTTCGTCAATTCTTGGGTCAATTCTGAGTCTAGCTCTTTCAAGATTCTGCCACAATCTTTAAACATTTTTGATCACATTTTAATCACGTCTTCTCCCCCTCAAAAATAGCATATCGTGATATTTTTGATATCAACTGATTAATAGAAAAAGCTTTTCGAGAGATAGACGGATTTGTTTTCGCATGAAATCGGAACATTTTTTCTTTTTATACTCCCCCTTAATCAAAGCATATTTCAAAATGAAATTTTCGGGAGGGAGTTTCTTTTTGAAATGCGAGTCATGTACTGAAATGTACACAAGTCATTTTGTGAAAACGAGTTTTTGCTTGAAATCTTTTCGTTTGTTTATAGTCAAACTTTTTGAAAAGAATTTCGGTTTTGATCGTTCGAGTCCTGATCTGAAATGATCAGAAGTCATCATTTAAGCTCGGGTTTCGTACTGAAGTATACGAAAGCCATTGTGAAGAAAAATTAGAGAAACGACATGTTTTAGAAAACATTTAAATGAACTCTCGCTCAAGCATATGTACATATCCGTGTCATTTTTGACTGCCATTTCTAGAAACGTATACAATATCGATTATACGAGAGACATGTCGTGAGAAGAATATTTTTGGATTTTTTTATATTGTTTTTGTATTTTTGAAATTTTCTATTTTTGTATTTTGTTTTTGTTGGTTTTTCAAATTTTGTATTTTGTTTTTCAAAAATAATTACAAAGAAGAATTGAGGAAAGAAAAATTAAGTTTGAACAAGTAAAAGTGGAGATAAGAGTGGCATAAGATACGGATTTCCATCTGCGATGTTGGCATAAAATTCTTCTTTTCCACATTGGGTGTATGAACTCTCATCACATTCACATGTACATGCATCCACAGAAGATGAATTTGCACAAATAACAGTGTTAGAAGTACATGTTTCCTCATATTGAGGGTGTTCACTATCAACGGTGGTAGTGGTTTCTATCCTTATCCTGATGATTTTCACTAGCATTTGTCTTTGTGCAACTATCAAAAATCTTTCCTGTGGGAATCCATCTAAGACCAACTGTTTTAAAAACTTTTCCCGTAGGAATCCACCTAAGGTAAGATCTAGGCGTAGTTTTCTTATCAGATGCAGCGGAAGTCTCAGTTTTTAAAAAACTACATCCTATAGATGTCCACCTATTAGGTTTCTTATCTTTTTTCTTGTTCTCAACGGGGGGTGTCTTAGTGGATTGTGCCTTGACCCTTGATTTTCCTTTCTTGAGAAATTGTGCAATACATGGATCGTGATTAGTTGAAAAAACACATTTTAGACATGTAGGACAGACAAATTCGACATTTTTGTTTAAAACAACAACCTTAACTTTGTCACTACAGTCATTTGGAAATTCCTTTTTGTTCGAAAAAGACTCAAAATTTCTAGCGTTGTTTTCTACGTGCATAGCATTTTCTTTTTCACAACTACTCTTAGATGTAGGCTAATCCCTAGTTTTTTGTTCATTGTTCCTAGATAAAGGTTTAATACTACTAGCAGTGCTTTGGAATCTTGTAGAATTCATCACACTAGGTTTGTTACCTAAAATTCCGTCTTTTCGATGTTGTGCCTTTTTCCTAGCTTCTTCTAGATGGTGATTTTGGGCCATGTCATTAGAACCAACAGATTCTTTAACAGTTTTTGTGGTCACATTCGGTGTACTATTCCTAGAAGGGCCAGAAGTAAGCACATTTGCATTTACAACAATCTTTCCAGAATCTTTTTGCTTGGGCAAAGGTTGTGGAGTGACTGGTTTTGTCAAATCCTTTTTCTCATCGACTTTTGGAGCAAACCGAGAAATTGACATTTTTGGTTTTTCAACCGTTTTAGAAGCATTTGGTTTCTCCGAAGTCGATAGCTTTTCAAACATAGTGTCCACACCCTTTCCTTTTAGACTTTCTAACTGAGACTTCAAAAGATCATTTTGCGCTTTCATGTTCTTGAAGGCACGCTCATACGACAGTTTGTCATATTGCATTCTTCGTTTTTCTGATAAAGTTGTTTAAAATATGACACATTTTCTTTTTCAAGTTTAATAAGCGCATTTATATATTTTGAAACAATTGCGGAAGTCTCAGCTCGAAGTCTTTCATCATCTTCAACATAATATGTTTGTAAAATGATAGACATAATATCAGTAGACATAACAGCTTCGAAGAGAGAGTCATTTAATCTTTCCAAAACTTTCATGTTTTCACAAGTTTCATTAGCTTCCTTTACCAGGGATTTGTGGTCCTTGACAAAGTCGGTTGTTTCTTTTAACAAAGCATTTTCAAGATGAATTACTCTCGCACTGATGTTATACAGTGGGATTGTAATTCCTGTTTCAAACACCTTTTTCTGCTCTTTATGAAAACTAGAATGCCAATTATTAATACTGATTATGGTTTTTGACTCAACAATCTGTTGAAGAACTTTAATTCTTTTTTTCACATCATCAAGAATGTCTCTAGTTTCACTTGTGTTAAAAGGATTGTCTGACGATATTTGTTCCAGTTTTGAAAGATTTTTAGAGACAACTTGTGGTTTAGAAAACATTTTCTTAACAACTGACGTTTTGAAAACATTTGGTGTTTGTTTTTTAGGGAAAAAAGTGATTCCATTAATTTTGTTCCATTTATCGTAGTTAATTGGTTTCAAATCTGGATTCTTTTGTTTCATTTTATTTTGACTCTCTTCAGCAAGAGCTATTGTGTCATCATAATCACGCACATAAGGAGGATCATGTTTAACATAAAGCACATTTCCATTATACAAACTATTCTGAGATTCCTGAGCTTTCTTGAGATGACAAGGAGTTTTGTTACCAAGAGCCATTTTGTGTTTTGTATGGTAGATCGGATCAGTTTGACTTGTAATCATATGAATTGTTTGACTCGAATGACCCGTCGTTACCAACAAATTTTCCAACTTTTTGACCATGTTTTATGACTCAAGGATTTCATTCAAAAGCTTATCTTCTTTCATTGCAAAGTCTTTTTTCAACTCATCCCGTTCTTTTTCAAGATTGGTATAAGCTGTTTTTTGTTTAGAAAGTTGGTTTTGCAAATCAGAAATTTCCGCGTTTAAGGATTTTATTTTCTTATGAAAATTAACATCAAGTGTATTATACTTTATTTGCAGATGTTTTTCCCTTGAAACGGAATTTTGATAACCAGTTTCTAATTCAGACAATCGTTTTTTATGAAATTCAAAAGCTTTTTCGTTTTCCTTGTACCTCTCAAGCTCAGTGGTCAATTTCGCATTCGTGGCCTTAACATCGCGATTGACCTTTTTCAAATTTTCGATTTCAATACTACAATTGTTCAATAATGATTCACATAAAGCACGTGTTTCCTCATCATTCTCAGCATGCTGGGAAACTGAGCCTCCACTATGATTCATATCGGGAGTTGCCAAAGTAATATCACTACAACTTGGCTTGTCCAGGTATGTGTCATACGTGGATGTTGGAGTCTCAGAATGCTGTTCCTCATGAGGAGACATATCAAATATATAATTATTGTTGAAAGAATTGTTTAATGGTACCTCAGATACTGCATTGGCGTCATAAACCGGATGTGTCTCAGCAGTCAATTGGAATCCTGCCTCTTCCTTTTGTGCTAGCATCAATGCTTTCTGCAGATACGCTGTATCTTTCTTTTTCGGCTTAGTAGGACAGTTCCTTGCCATATGACTGACACCTTGACAGTTGAAACACTTAACCAAATTTCCCTGATTCACATTCACATTTCCATAATTCCCACCCACTGGTGCTGCAACATTTCCAACCTGATTACCCATTGCCTGATTACCAACATTCTGACCCCTCTGATTTCCAACAAACTGACCCATATGAATCTACATATTCTAATTACCCATGTGAAATCCTATAGCATATCCTTGCTGATTCCCAAAAACTCCAACCATTCGGCCTCCGTTACCCATGTTGAAACTCGGCTGAGCAATCTGCTTGTTGCGAGTGTTCGATGAAATCCTTTGGTTGTTGTTTGTTGGTGAAGAATAGCGTCCTTGAAATGCCTTTGTCAGAAAAGCAAATGCTTGTGTCAAATTTGCAGTAGCTTCATCATTGTCAGTGAATTCTTGTTCATGGTGTTGTGGAATGACTTGTTGTTGTTGTGGGTAGACTTGTTGTTGGTAGATAGGTGTTGGTTGTTGAATGTATGGTAGCTGCATGTTGTTGTGAGTGGAATATGATGATGGTTGATGTGGTGTGATCACTGGTAGAGGTGTTGGTGTAGTAGCAATTAATGCGAAAGGATCATGATTCTTTGCCAATTGTTCTTTCCTTACTTCATTAGCCTCAGCTTGGTTTTGTTTCAGAAAATCGTAAAGTTGATCATAATTCACCTGATGAAGATTCTTAGTTTGGTTGACAATTGTGACGTATCGACCCCATTCCTCTAGCAGATTGTTGATGAACTTGATATTTGTCACAATTTGTCGCGGTTCCAACTTGTTTCTAATTAGCTCATTCATCAAGGTACAAAACCTAGTGTAGTATGATTCAATCTGTTCACCTGCTATAGACGTGAAGTTCTCCCATTCAGTTAGAAGCTTGTTTTCAACATCTTGTTGTCCAATTTCTGTTCCATGACAAAGTCTTCTAACTCGTTCCCACATAGCATAAGCGGTTTCACAACTGTCGACTGCAGCAAATATCTCACGAGGTAAACCGTGTTGAATGAGATGCATTGCCATATCATCTGTGGCGATCTGCTTCCAGAACTTGTGTTTGGTCACGATAGAATGGTTGAGTAGGAGGTGTTGTATCTGGATTTCCCGGATCTAGAACTTGTTTTTGCTTAAATGGACCTTGTTCAATTGATTTGATCATAAGTTTGCCATCAGTTTTGGTATTGATGTAACGAAGCATACGGCTTGTCCATCGAAGATAACCACCTTCTTCAAGCATAGGAGGACGGTTTTCGGCACCGGCGGCATGAATATCTTGTTGAGTTGCCATTGATTAAGTGATGATTGATAAAGTTGATCTTAGATCGGTTCAACGAAATAGGAGTTGAGTTTGGTGAGGTTCCTTTGTTGTAGGTAAGTGTCCTTAATCGAAACTTTGCTATGAAGAAGCTTCTAGAAAGTTTTAGAAACTTTTGAAAAGTTTTAGAAACTTTTGCAAAGTTTTAGAGAATTTTAGAAAATTTTCAAAGTTCTAGATAAAAAGATCTAGATAAGTAGATCTCGATAAAAGTTCTAGATAAAAAGATCTAGATAAAAAGATCTAGATAAAATTCTAGATAAAAAGATCTAGATAAAAAGATCTCGATAAAAGTTCTAGATAAAAAGATCTAGATAAAAAGATCTAGATAAAAATTCTAGATAAAAAGATCTAGATAAAAAGATCTTGATAAAAGTTCTAGATAAAAAGATCTAGATAAAAAGATCTAGATAATTTTCAAACTTTCTAAATTATACAATTTAGAGAGTATACCACGAGTCGAAGTGTTTTCTCACTTATACAAGTAAGGGAAACACCGAGTAATCCACCAAATCTGAAGAAAACCGCTTGAGAAAGATCTAGATAATTTAGGGTATAAGGTTCTAGTAAAAAAGATCTGGATAATTTAGGGTCTAAAAGATCTAGATAATTTTGGCAGATTTTGAATCCGCAAAAAGCACACCCAAATGCAGTTTGTATTCCAAGATTCTTGTACTTCTAGCCTTAAAAACACCAAAACTTGAAGAAAGTTGCAAACTTGATGATTTTTATGAAACTTTTTAAAGTTCTAGATAAATAGTACAAAACCAAGTACGAATTTCTTAAAGCTTGAATCTTTCAAAAAGATTGAAACTTTCTTGTTGAGGAAGGTTTATAACATTAGTTTGTAAGCAAAAGAGTGTTAAAAACACAAAAAGAACAAGAAAGGTACGAAATTTTTGAAAAAATTCGTGTGGTACATGCTTGAAAACACGAACTAAACCAACTCAAACACTCCTAAATCATTGTTAGGCTTTTGATACCACTTGTAGGACCTTGGATCTATCAACTTTATCACTAATACAAGCACAATATGTAGTAAGGATGGTGACTTGATGATATATATGTATGTGTTTTAGAGAGAGAGAGTAGTAAGAGAAACTAGAGAGAATTTCATATAAAACACACACTTACACACACAAGCACACCTTCAAATGAGAGGTAAGGTGCCTTTTATACACAAGAAAGAAAGGCCTCATGGGCTTTCTAATGGACTTGGGCTTGGACTTGATTTACATAACTTACCTTCTAACATATTAGATTACCAAGTCCAATGTCCAACTAACTTAAACTATTTTCTACAAAAATCACACAACACACTATGTTACAAATATGAGAACGACCATCACTTTTCTATAAATCTTAAATACTAACATAGATTCAATTTCTAAACCCCTAGAGGAAAGGTTTAGTCGATGAGGGAGCTTGTCTAGAAACAACCGCCACATAAAGATGTTAACTTTCCGCGGGAGCACCTTAAACCACCTTGTGTATATTGGAGACGAAGGGAGCATGCAATCATCTAAAAATTTTTGGGCAACAGTAACTGAATAGATGTTATCTGAGGAGAGGGTAAAGACGAGAGAATCACGATCGACAATAGTATGCAAAGAACTAATTTCAATCAAAAGATTATTGAAATCATCCTGCATTCTTCCAGAAAGCATAGGCCTACACCAATCCCACGACCAAGATCCATTTGCAATGTGATCACTAATTAATCAGTTTTGGTTTCTCTCAAGAAGAAATAACCGATTAAACCTGGTATAAAGAGGAGAGCCCCCAACCAAGTATCTTTCCAAAAGCGAATCATAGAACCATCCCCCACATTAAATCTAAAGGAATTCAAAGGGAGGTATCCAGTTGAATGAAGGTGATAAATTGAACCAACGGTACAAGCCTATAAACCATTTGTTTGACAACCTTTTAAATCGAAGTAGATGGAGATTTTAACAAACGCCATCTCCATTTGAGAAGGAGCGAGAGGTTGAAAGCTTTAAGGCTTCCCACACCTAAACCTCCTTTATCGAGAGAAGCTAAAATAGAAGACCATTTGATCCATGCTAACTTCCTTTTATCACCAGACGCACCCCAAAAGAACGAAGCACATATACTTTCGAGAGCCTTAATGACCACATCAGGGGCTTTAACGATAGACATAAAATCTTTTATAGCACAAGGAGTCCTTTACAAGATAAGTATAATGCTATCTAAATAGAATATTCACAAGATCTATTCTATACTTATCTATACACGAATACATAACAGTTATCTAGTAAGCAGTGGTAATAATATGTACTAGCAGTGGTAATGAGTTTCCACTGCTAGTGCATTCTTCAGCAGTGTCTTCCACAAGCCTATCAGTGGTAACTGTTAGCTTTATTCCCAACAATAATTCACCTGATGAAGATTCTTAGTTTGGTTGACAATTGTGACATATCGACCCCATTCCTCTGGTAGATTGTTGATGAACTTGATGTTTGTCACAATTTGTCGCGGTTCCAACTTGTTTCTAATCAGCTCATTCATCAAGGTACAAAACCTGGTGTAGTATGATTCAATATGTTCACCTGCCGTAGACGTGAAGTTCTCCCATTCAGTTAGAAGCTTGTTTTCAACATCTTGTTGTCCAATTTCTGTTCCATGACAAAGTCTTCTAACTCGTTCCCACATAGCATAAGCGGTTTCACAACTGTCAACTGCAGCAAATATCTCACGAGGTAAACCGAGTTGAATGAGATGCATTGCCATATCATCTGCGGCGATCTGCTTCCAGAACTTGTGTTTACTCACGATAGAATGGTTGAGTAGGAGGTGTTGTATCTGGATTTCCCGGATCTAGAACTTGTTTTTGCTTAAATGGACCTTGTTCAACGGATTTGATCATAAGTTTGCCATCAGTTTTGGTATTGATGTAACGAAGCATACGGCTTGTCCATGGAAGATAACCACCTTTTTCAAGCATAGGAGGACGGTTTTCGGCACCGGAGGCATGAATATCTTGTTGAGATGCCATTGATTAAGTGATGATTGATAAAGTTGATCTTAGATCGGTTCAACGAAATAGGAGTTGAGTTTGGTGAGGTTCCTTTGTTGTAGGTAAGTGTCCTTAATCGAAACTTTGCTATGAAGAAGCTTCTAGAAAGTTTTAGAAACTTTTGAAAAGTTTTAGAAACTTTTGCAAAGTTTTAGAGAATTTTAGAAAATTTTCAAAGTTCTAGATAAAAAGATCTAGATAACTAGATCTCGATAAAAGTTCTAGATAAAAAGATCTAGATAAAAAGATCTCGATAAAAGTTCTAGATAAAAAGATCTAGATAAAAAGATCTAGATAAAAAGATCTAGATAAAAATTCTATATAAAAAGATCTAGATAAAAAGATCTAGATAAAAGTTATAGATAAAAAGATCTAGATAAAAAGATCTAGATAATTTTCAAACTTTCTAAATTATACAATTTAGAGAGTATACCACGAGTCGAAGTGTTTTCTCACTTATACAAGTAAGGGAAACACCGAGTAATCCACCAAATCTGAAGAAAACCGCTTGAGAAAGATCTAGATAATTTACGGTCTAAGGTTCTAGATAAAAAGATCCGGATAATTTAGGGTCTAAAAGATCTAGATAATTTTGGCAGATTTTGAATCCGCAAAAAGCACACCCAAATGAAGTTTGTATTCCAAGATTCTTGTACTTCTAGCCTTAAAAACACCAAAACTTGAAGAAAGTTGCAAACTTGATGATTTTTATGAAACTTTTTAAAGTTCTAGATAAATAGTACAAAACCAAGTACGAATTTCTTAAAGCTTGAATCTTTCAAAAAGATTGAAACTTTCTTGTTGAGAAAGGTTTATAACACTAGTTTGTAAGCAAAAGAGTGTTCAAAACACAAAAAGAACAAGAAAGGTACGAAATTTTTGAAAAAATTCGTGTGGTACAAGCATGAAAACACGAACTAAACCAACTCAAACACTCCTAAATCATTGTTAGGCTCTTGATACCACTTGTAGGACCTTGGATCTATCAACTTTATCACTAATACAAGCACAATATGTAGTAAAGATGGTGACTTGATGATATATATGTATGTGTTTTAGAGAGAGAAAGTAGTAAGAGAAACTAGAGAGAATTTCATATAAAACACACACTTACACACAAGCACACCTTCAAATGAGAGGTAAGGTGCCTTTTATACATAAGAGAGAAAGGCCTCATGGGCTTTCTAATGGACTTGGGCTTGGACTTGGTTTACATAACTTACCTTCTAACCTATTAGATTACCAAGTCCAATGTCCAACTAACTTAAACTATTTTCTACAAAAATCACATGACACACTATATTACAAATATGAGAACGACCATCACTTTTCTATAAATCTTAAATGCTAACGTAGATTCAATTTCTAAACCCCTAGAGGAAAGGTTTAGTCGATGAGGGAGCTTGTCTAGAAACAACCGCCACATAAAGATGTTAACTTTCCGCGGGAGCACTTTAAACCACCTCATGCATATTGGAGACGAAGGGAGCATGCAATCATCTAAAAAATTTTGGGCAACAGTGACTGAATAGATGTTATCTGAGGAGAGGGTAAAGACGAGAGAATCACGATCGACAATAGTATCCAAAGAACTAATTTCAATCAAAAGATTATTGAAATCAGCCTGCATTCTTCCAGAAAGCATAGGCCTACACCAATCCCACGACCAAGATCCATTTGCAATGTGATCACTAATTAAGCAGTTTTGGTTTCTCTCAAGACGAAATAACCGATTAAACCAGGTATAAAGAGGAGAGCCCCCAACCAAATATCTTTCCAAAAGCGAATCATAGAACCATCCCCCACATTAAATCTAAAGGAATTCAAAGGGAGGTATCCACTTGAATGAAGGTGATAAATTGAACCAACGGTGCAAGCCTATAAACCATTTGTTTGACAACCTTTTAAATAGAAGTAGATGGAGATTTTAACAAACGCCATCTCCATTTGAGAAGGAGCGAGAGGTTGAAAGCTTTAAGGCTTCCCACACCTAAACCTCCTTTATCGAGAGAAGCTAAAATAGAAGACCATTTGATCCATGCTAACTTCCTTTTATCACCAGACGCACCCCAAAAGAACGAAGCACAGATACTTTCGAGAGCCTTAATGACCACATCAGGGGCTTTAAAGATAGACATAAAATATAAACCAAGGCTTCCAAGCACGGATTTAATAAGAGTAAGGCGGCCTCCTAAAGATAACATATTAGCTATCCATCCTGATAACCTAGCTTTAAAACGATCAATCAAAACATTCCAATTCGAAATTCGGCCCATGTTCGAACCTATAGGTAAGCCAAGGTAAGATAAGGGAAGAGTACTAGCCGAACAACCAGTACTAGCAGCTAAACGAGCAACTTCCGGAGGAGGGACACCCACTCCATATAGATTCGACTTATTGATGTTGATTTTGAGGCCTGATGCGAGGTGAAAAATGTTTAGAATGCGTATGATATTATCCATATCATTTTGGTTCCACTCAGAAATAATAATAACGTCATCGGCATAAAATAGGTGGGATAAACGAATACTAGGAGATCCAAAACAAGCACCCTTGAACATATTTTCCATCAAATCGTCCCTAAGAGTAATGTGAAGGCCTTCCATAACTATAATAAATAAAAAAGGCGACAATGGGTCTCTTTGCCTCAACCCTCTTCTTATCGAGAATTCTGACGTAGGACTTCCATTAATGAGGATAGAAGCCCTAGAAAACGCTAACCCTTCTCTAATCCATCTGCGCCAATTGCTACTAAAACCCAACTTATCCATGACGTGGTCTAAGAAACGCCAACTTACAGAATTAAACGCCTTTTTGAAGTCAACTTTAAACAATAATTTCTTCTTTCGCTTCTTATACCAATCTATAACCTCGCTAAGAATAAGAGGACCATAAATAATTTGACGACTCGAAATAAAGGCCGATTGTTCATGACTGATGATCGAGTATATAACCTTTGAAAGCCTATTTGCCAAGATTTTTGAGACAATCTTGTATTGAAAACCAATAAGGGAAATAGGTCTGTAGTCTTTAATATAAAGGGGATTAGACACTTTCGGAATTAAGGTAAAAAATGAGGAATTTACACCTGATGGAAACGAGCCTGTTGAGAAGAAATTAACCACAAAAGTTTGAATGTCGAGGTGCAAAAGGTTCCAATACTTTTTAACGAACATAAACGTAAAACCATCCGGACCTGGGGCTTTTTGGCTCCCACAATCCCAAACCGCAATTTTAATTTCCTCCAAGGTCACCATGGAGTCTAAATGAACTCGATCCAACTCACTTAATCGATTTGCCGCGGATATGTGAGGAAAATTAACCGATGTATCATGACAAGAAACCGTGTCCTTGCAGAAGTTGAGAAAAGCCGACTTAATGTCTAGGGGATCTGATATCCAAACTCCTTCATGTAAAATGCCTTTGATCATTTGAGTGTTCCTTTTAGAGTTAATGATGCCATGAAAATATTTGGAATTTTCATCTCCTTCCACGTCCCATCTAACACGGGCCTTTTAAAATAAGTCCATGGATTCGAGCTTTTCCAGATTGTCTAACTCATGCCACGTATTTACTCGGATCTTTTTCTCTTCATCAGTAGCTAGCCCCGCATCAATCTTATCACCCAAAGATTTTAAGGAAGCCAAAATGGAGTTTTTCCTACTAAATTCAGAAACTTTAGTGCGGGAAAACCAAAGTTTGAGTGGAGCTTTGAGCCCCTTAACTTTTTCATGAAGAGCCGTTGTGGAACCAACGTTAGTAGCTGAAAGGCTCTTCCAACCTTCTTTAACGACATCATCAAAATCTGTTCTATCAAACCATGAATGAAAGATTTTGAAAGGGATCGGGCCAAAATCATTTTTCTTGCAATGCAAAAGAATGGGATTATGATCCGACCAAAGTCTGTCACGAACCGTCACCTGTAAATTAGAATGAGCATGAAGCGTATTGTTCGAAATCAGAAAGCAGTCTAGTTTGCTCAACTTGGAACCTGTTTTGTTCATCCAGGTAAACATTTTACCTCTCATGGGGAGGTCAATTAAGCCAACGTCATGGATGAAAGAATTAAATATCGCTGCATCTCTGCTAGAAAAAAAAAGAACCACATCGTTCATATTCACATCTGACTTCTGATGCGTGGGTTTTGCAACCTATGCACTTAGGTTTTACCTCTCAAGTGATCTTGAGAAGCTTACAACCCCCACCAGGCAGTGTACCTGTCCGATGTAGTATAGTGAAGTGGCAAGTATCGGGGGATTGATCGTTCTCTCAGGGAATAGGTCTAAGGGTTGAGGGATGATTCTTTTTGTATTTTTATATTTTATGAAAGCAAGTAAAAATCTTGGTTTTGGAAGGAGTGGGCGGAATTAGTTGCTAGCCAACTAACCCAAATATCTACTTTTGCAAATAAAATTAAATAACAAGAAAATTAAATTGGTTGTGAAACTTATAAATGAGAAATATGTGTTTACTTAGATTTCCTTACTCCCTAGCTATCTTTTATATGTTAATTGGTTTGTTGTGATATGTGGATGACAGGTTGTATTCCTTTAAACCATTCGTAGGGCCGTGTACGATCTTCCCTAACTCTATAAGCTCCTACTTCACTCCTATGTCGAGCCGATTTAAGCTCCTAACATGGGATCATTAGAATTCGCTCATGCATTAAATACAACCAAATAATCGTAGTACACATCCGATTCATGTTTCTTAAGACGTTCAAGCAAGTTACCGTGTAGGAGGTTAGCCAGTTTTCTTAAGCCTAACATCGACTTCACCCAACCACAATAATCACAAGCAAACCAACAACATATAATCAATAGCTAGGTTTCATTAGATCTAACCAAACACAATAAAGACCTAACCTAGCATGTTAATTGAAAGACAAGCATAAGATATAATCAAACAACACATAGACATATTGATTGATTTGAAAGAAGAATTATCTTTAATTAAACATCAAAGTTTCAAGGGTGAAAAACCCTTAAAAATACTGTAGAATACGAGCTAGGGTTTTTCCCAAAAATTGCACACTAATGAATGAAAATTAGAAAAGTATATATAGATTTTACAAGCTGACGGCGTCACGTTCTAGTGCGTGACGCCGTCACCTCGCCACCAAAATATAATTCGGATTGCTCAGATCCACTTCTGACGCCATCCCCTTATAATTCTTCTAGACCGTCTCCCTTTACCACATAACGTGATGGCCTAGGCGTCACCAAGCGTGACGCCGTCACAAAAATTCTCTGGGGCATCTCGTGTAAACTTCGTATCCATCTCTTTGTCAAAGCGTGACGCCGTCACACAGCAGAACGTGACGCCGTCAGGTACTGTTTCCAGCATATTTTGAGACTTTGTCGTTTTCTTCACTTTTATGCTCCAAAAACATCCAAAATAGCTTCTTTTCCAGATTTCCTCTCCAAAGTACCTAAAATAACAAAAGGAA
>LBNU01013396.1:0-71975 GCA_014162995.1 Artemisia annua
AACATGGATGAGTATGAGGAAGATAGAATTTGGAGTTTGAAGGGGCTTTTGAAGTGGTCACTTGTAGTCGTTGCACTGGTTTTAATGACACAAGGCATATGTTCAACAATTCACATACGGGTTCAGACACTTTAGAGGCAGAATGCAAATGTAGGCATAGAAGTTGGAATTTTGATATGTGTAAATGGCCAAGATTTGTTGGGAACTTGGATTGCACAAGATGTTGCAGGTTTGAACAAGGGGTATGGTCTAATGGTAGGGCTGATAAGGCCACATGAGACTTTTCTTGCATCGATCAGTGACTAGGCCACAAATGCTCAATAATTTTGCTGGTTGCTGTTTTGGGGGTGTTTGGCATAAGAAAAAGGTTTGCTGGATTAAAGGTCTTAAAAATGTTGTCTCAGTTTTCTTATATGCTTGAGGAAAAGCATCATTTCAAGCGGAGTGGATTGATACGAGTCAAAGTGATTGGGCACGTGACTTGCACGTGCCAATCTCTAACAACTTTTCCCGCCCAGTTGCATTCCTCCAATTCACTATATAACCATCATTCAAAACAGAATGCACAAGCTATTGATTTGTAAAGCAATTCCATTCTCTCTGTAATTCTCTAATCATTTCATTGTAATATCAAATCCCATTTGTGTAAATCATATCTCGAATTCAATTCTTTCTCTTCTTGAATTCCTAACTGAGTTACGATCGATCTTCATTTCTTAAGTGATTTCTAGATTGATCATATCATATACACAATCTTGGAAGCTTAAATCAATGCTCAAATTCACAAACTTCCTTTAAGAGTAACAAGATTATAATCATGTTCTGGCGTCATCGAAAAAGAAGTCGATCATCTTGAATAATAAGAAAAATGCAAAATACTAGGTCTAGTTCCTTAGGTGAAGATGTTAGATATACATATCAGACTTTTTTTTTTTTTTTTTTTTTTTAAATCTAAGTTTGAATTGCTTCTCTCGAGTGATTATGTTGATTAAGATAATTTGGACACAAAGTCATCTGGCATGTACCATGTGGTTGATTTTTTTTAATGAAATTTGAAGATTCCGTGTTTATCGTTCGAGTGATATATTATATACTGATGAAAGTATCTTTGGATATTGATCACCTCCTTTTGATATTACATGTTCATAATAGAATTTGCTTCTTATAAAATAATCCAAGTCTACTGAAGTTATTTTTAATGCCGAGTAATTGTGTTGATTACTGATTATTTATATACTTGATATGTTGTAATTTATTAATGAAAATATATCATTCAAGTAAGAACATGTCTTCATTAATTAATTTACTTACAATTTAATGGACCTTTGATTAAGTGGTATGCTTAAGATAGTTTGTTTCAAATACGAGGTTGTTGTAATGATGTATAAGTTTGTCTTTAGAAAAGAAATTGTTTATTACTTGTAATATCTAACAGTTTTTATTTATTCCTTAATTGTGTCCTCAAACAAAGTAATGTGATTCTTTTATATTAGTTTTTCATTATATAGACTTTCGTGATAAATGATCTAGTCAACTTATTAGTTACAAAGTCATCATCTCCAGCACGTTATAATTTTATATATTATATATCCACCTGGTCGTTTGAGAACATGTACCATATGATGTATATGCGAAATATCAGCTGAGTCAAATTAAATGTCATTATTGTGAAAAGTGCATGTAGTTTGATTAATTTCCTGGTGACTATAAAGGTGTATAATTTGTTTACATCTTTAAGCATGTGGTATCATAACTAGAATAAAGTTTTATGCGATGCCATGTGAGTTCAATTAAAAATTGTTCGTATTTACATGTGACCTCAAATAATATGTTTGAAATACAATGATGTCATTGTTGTTTAGAGGAAGGGGTGTCTAATTTAAATAATAAAAAAAAAAAAAAAAAAAAAAAAAAAAAAAAAAAAAGAACCCCCTCAATTTTTAAAAAAAAAAAAAAAAAAAAAAAAAAAAAAAAAAAAAAAGCCGAGCTTTGTGAAAGGTATAATTGTCCACATGTATGAGAAATCATCCCCACGGGAATCGTGGTTCGAGTCACTTAGTGAATTCTTGATCATGTACTTATGGTTTCTTGACATAAAGACCCAAGTTGCCCCAGCAGCAAGGGTAACAGATGCAATGATTAGTACCACTAAACCTACCATTTTAACTGACTTCAATCCATTTCTTGTTGTTGTTCGTTAAGACCACTAATACTCATCTGCTGATACACAAAGACCTTCATTTTGGATAAATGATTCGGGTGTCAGCGTTCGAAAAAAGGGTGTTGATGGAATTGGACCAGTGAAATTATTGTAGGAAACATTTAGGGAAGTGAGGCTAGTGAGTGACCTCAAGATTAGTATCTTCCCATGTTAGCTTATTTTTCGAAAAATCAAGCGAGCTAGTAAAGCTCGGTACAGTTACCAAAAGACGACGGTATCATACCAGAAACCATATTCCCCCCAAAAAATAAACTTTGTAACATCTTCAAGTTCCCAATTTCCCACGGAATCTGACCCGAAATCTGATTCTTATCAAGCAGAATTGCAAAATAACCAACGATTTGGGAACTACACTCCTAAGTGTAAGATGATTGAAACCCGTAGGTATAACTTTATTATTGATCACTATAAATAGAGTACAAAGCAAACCCTAATGGACCCAACCCATAAGTCGGGCTTGGGCCAACTAACTTATCCATCTAATACTCCCCCGCAGTCCGAGCGACGAAATCGCGAAAGCTCGGATTGGAGTAGTAAACTAGAAAAGAAAACAAAAAAAACAAAACATTAACATATTAAAAACATAACTTTAGTCTACTCGTAACAAAACCATACCAACGGTCGACTTTAGACGACTGGTACCAACGGTCGACTTTAGGGACTGGTACCAACGGTCAACTTTAGTCAAGTGGTAACAAAGCCGTACGAACAATTGACTAACAGACAAACAATAAACCAAAGTATCCCTACAACTAAAACAAAATAAATTACTAAGACTCATGCACTAAAATCAAAAGAAAAGATAAGAAACGAAAAGTTGGTTCTAAAATTTCAACCCCCAAAGAACCTTCCGAACAAACGGGGAGTGTTTTACATAAAGATCCGCCATTTATTTATGTATTTTTAATGAGGAATAGTTAACTAGTAAATCAGTAACCACACACCAAACACAAATCCATAAAAAAAACACATCTCACAACTTTCTACGCAGCCTTTATGTCTCTTCAGTCACACCCTTATCTCTTTCCTAAAAAAAATGAACATCAAACAAGAACCTTGATCTTTTTGTCTTCTGTAAAAGACTTCACAACCGAAGCTTAAAACAGAGATTTGTTACATGGCTTCAAGATCTTTATATAAGGTCTTGGGTAGGTTTTGTTTTTGTTTTTGTATATATCTTTAAAGATATTGTTTCTTTTGATTTTTGAGACTTGGTATGGTTTAGATGTAGATGAGATTTGTGGAGTGATTGTGAGGGTGACAATGATTCTGTTCGTGTCGGTGGGCCGACAAATATACTGTTGAATGATGGTGGTTTGTCGACGGTGATAAGCAAGCCGAATGGTGTTACTAGTGATAAAGGTTTGACGAGTGGTTTAGAAGAGGCAGTTATAGAGAGGTTAAGATTTAAAGGGATCCCTCCGAACCTCCGGCGTGTAGCCGGCGGCCGGAGGCGGGGCTGAATCGATTTTGTTTAGGGTTTTGAGGGAGGACCGATTAGGCCTGATACCATGTAAGATGATTGAAACCCGTAGGTATAACTTTATTATTGATCACTATAAATAGAGTACAAAGCAAACCCTAATGGACCCAACCCACAAGTCGGGCTTGGGCCAACTAACATGGAATCAGAGCGGGTCTGATCCTCAGACCTAGGTGGCTAAGTTGAGCCGCCTCTTATTATAACCAAGAATCAATATTCAAGTGGTCGAGGTTGATCAAAGATGATGAATATCTTCATGGTTTTAGAGAGAGAAAGTAGAGAGAATGTGAGGTGAAAAACAAGGATATTTTTATTAATGAAGATAATGTTGCACACCCACACCCCTCAAGTGAAGCCTTAAGGGGTTTATATAGGGCAAACATAAGACAACTATTACAATATGACATTAGTAGTCCCTGCACTATATGCATTCTAGTTGTCTACTCCAATTCATGTAAATATCGCTCAGCTTCTTTTCTAACAATCTCCCTCTAGCTGGAGATATACATGAATTGGTTACAATGATCTCTACAAGTAAAATAAAACAATCAAAGTAAGCGCGGCAATGCTGAGGAAGACTTCATAGCTCTTTTTTCTTCATAAATATTCTCAGCAATCTTTCTTTACTTGCAGATGAATCATGTACTAATATAATTGGGTTATTACTCCCTCCCAATTAGTAAGCCCTTTTCTTTTACACGCTCCCTCCCAAATTGACAACCCGTTTGATATAACCTTGATGCTTGAAAGAAGAAGTGTCTCTGAATTCTGTTCAAATTGTCTTCAGTCTCTTGCACAGCGGAAAATGGATCATAGACTGATAATCTGTAACTTCTTCGCGGGTTTGTTTGGGGAGCATCATATTGACATCTTCAACTCACTTAGAATGCTTTCAGTTCTTCAATAAAAGCGCCGATGTACACATTTCTCCCTCCAAGATGATGACGATCTTTCGGAATCATCATAAATATGTGTACATAAACATATCAACTGAAAGCAACATACAAATCAATACCCCATGAGTTGATGTTGATAACTATTCTCTCTACAATTCTTCTCAGATCAACCTCTTATCAAACTTCTTTTCACTTCCTCTGGCTAATAGTAAGTGACCACGTATGGAGACAACCCGATATGACAAACTTGAGATTGAAGTAAAATCCCAGACTTTGTGACTTATGCTTGTACTAATCCTGGATTAAGAACCTATACTGAGCACATCTCTCCTTACTAATAGGTAGTGGCATAACCCATCCTTCCATCCTTTTCTTGTATATATCCTCCTCTTGACAATCCACAAAATTTTATGTGACACTGGCACTAAAACGTAACTACCTTAAGTGATAGCTATTGTGAGCATTAAGAACAACTTATGCGTTTTATAGATCTCAAACATAACTAGATGATCCAAGTCTTAATCAGTTTTTTTCTATATCATGAAGCTTAAACAAGGATCTCAAAAAAGTCTTTCATCCCAACCAACCCCTAACCCTTGAGATACTAAGTCACGTACCCTAAATCTCACTTCAAGCTCAAATAGCAATAAAAAATGATCCCCGTAGTCACATTTGATAACGTCTAAAATTTAAGCCAATGAGTTAATGTATCAATGATTCTTGATAGGAATCTTTTTAAGCAAAAGGTGTGTTTGAGATGTGAATATATTGTATTTATGTATATGAACAATGAAATGAAATCAATGTTCTATATAGGTGTACCAATGATATCAATGTACGGGTGATGTGGTATTAGGGTTTATTTTAGTGATTTCATATTTTTTTTCCCTCCAAAAAAATGAAGTTGAAATTTCTCGCCCAACTTTGAAATCACTATGAATGCGAGTCTAAGGTTGCATGAAAAATTTGAGTTATAAAAATTTTTACGCAAATTTTCCGAAAAATTTGAATTTTGGCAAAAATTTGAATTTTGGTCAAATTTCAACGTTATACCAAATTTTGAATCTCGCGTAAAATTGAACGTTTAAGCTCCCGTGAAAATAAATTTTACAAAAATTTTCCCGCCAATTTTTTTTTTTTTTTTTTTTTTTTTTTTTTTTGCTCATACTCGCAAAGTGTAAACATAGGATTCATACTCGCAAGAATTTCAGCCATCTCCAAGAAGATCAGTCCATACTTGCAAGAAAAATCAATCCATACTCGCAAGATATTAGTCCATACTCTCAAAAGAAAATCAACCATACTCACAAGAAAAATCAACCATACTCGCAAAAAATCTTTCAAACTCGCAGATCACAGCTCCATACTCGCAAGATTTCTAGCCAAACTCTCTAGACACAACTGCATACTCGCAGACTTGAAAGCTCATACTCGCTATCAAGATTTGATACTCGCAAGAAAATCCAAAAAACTTCAACTCGCGAAACCCTAATTGTGATACCGCAGGAACATAAAACCCACGAATCATCCTTCAAATACCACGCTAATCACCATAAACACCCAATAATCAAACCCACTTATTGCTAGCAGCCTATATGCAAGAATAAGATGAAACCCTAGATGTTTTGTGGCGCTAAAACCTCACGACCAGCCACAAAACGAATCAAAGATCCATCAAACCAATCGAATAGCTACCTAAAACACCCAAAAACACCACGAATCGCCCCTGGTTAGCTCTGATACCACTTGTAGGAGCCCGTATACAACCTAAATCACGACCATATTCACCAAATCTTAGAGAGAGAAAGTGAGATGAAGAGAGAGAGAGATGGGAGGATCACTATGTGTAAAATATAAGCTATGTGTATTCCACAATGATCAACTAACCTTCTAAATGAAGGTATACAATGTATATATAGAGCTAGGAATATTAGATTCTAGGCTATACATATTTAGCCCTTGAACTTCCTAGTATATGATAAATGAACATATAACTTATGAAAACACTTTCTAACGCAACCTATTACATGATATTGGGCTTTAATGACCGACACTTCATATTATAAAAAATACAAAGCTAACACCTCTACCTAAGCTGCCCCGTCAAACCCTATCAATAAAACACTGATCCTTAAAAAAAATGGTTAAACACCATGGCGCCAAAGAAGGAGAAAGCAAGCAGAAAAAGAAGTGGAGCAGGGGAAAGCATATCTATACCAACAACTTCGTACTTTTGCTCCAGTTTTCTTTTAATTTTTTATGTTATTTGAAGAATACAAAGCAAACCCTAATGGACCCAACCCACAAATCGGGTTTGGGCCAACTAACTTATCCATCTACTACTAAGTCCTAAAACTGAGGAACTAAATCCGAAAACATGTGAACATAAGTTTACTCTCATTCATTTGTATCTATATAAGCTTCGAGCTTAAATCGGGATTTTGTATCATTTGTTTATTAGGTAAAATGCTTATTACTTTTTGAAATCAATCTGGCAATATACATGATAATACTGTTTTCTCAACATTTGTAATAGTTAACGATACAAATCTTTTATATAATAAAAGAATTACATCATTTCGGAGTTTTTTTGACAAAACAATCTTAGTGGAAAAAAAATTGGACCAATAGGAATGCTCGATTTTGACACATAGGCGAAATCGAGCAATATGATTGGCCAATAAAAAGTCAAAATTGAATTGATTTTGGTCAAACTTTAATAAATTTGGTGGAGAATTTGATTAATGAAAAAAACACATAAAAATATAGGTGTCAAATTTATGAAAATAAAAACTTAAAAAAAGAGGAGGTAATTAATAAAACATTAGTGGTTGAATTTTAAATATATTATATGGAGTTAAGTGTAAAATTATAAATCTCCATGTTTTTTGATAACTTTAGATAATAAACAAATAACCCCTTACACTTTATACCCCCTACACTTTATAATATGAAATTTGTTTACAATTGCATGAGTATTAGTATTGGTTTGAGACTTCCATCCATTAAACTTACAAAATTTTATAAATATACAAATTAGTTTTAATATACGTTAAATACTTTTAAAATAAATATTAGTTTTAAACTTTCATCTATTAAAATATCTTTTTACTATGTACGTTAAATATAAATAAGAACTCATGTTATCCTATTTAAAAAGTTTAATCTATACGTTCACGGGTTTGAATATTAAATACAGTTAAATTGTTATTAACGGTAATATAAATATCAAATGGTAAGTACGAGTTACTGTGATATGAAAATAAATATACGCGATTGTACTTATAACGACTCATGCAATTATTATTTAAAATTTATATACAGATATCCGGAAAATCATTTTTATAAAACTTTACGGAGTATATTTTAACTCCATCAACGCTCATTATGTGCTACTAAACTCGCACATTTTGTACAACATGATATCAATAGTTAAAGTTAAACAACAA
Source organism: Artemisia annua (assembly GCA_014162995.1). NCBI lineage: Eukaryota > Viridiplantae > Streptophyta > Magnoliopsida > Asterales > Asteraceae > Artemisia > Artemisia annua. The sequence goes on from LBNU01013396.1 coordinate 8,050, forward strand.
TATCAACTTCAACATTAACATCTATGTCAGCTAAACAAAGTTAAATCTTTCATCCAATAAAATTTTTACAAAATATTAATTGATATTAATACATAATGAAAAACTCATGCATACTTATTAGTTGTACTTATATCATAATTTTCACGGGTAAATTCTTATATATTCATATAGTAAACAAAAAATTTTAAAATAAATTTGATTTATGTGTAAACCCATGTGATCAAAGAACCTTTGGCCCAATAACATTATAAGGAGACACGCTCAAGACTCAAATACAAGGTCGATGTCACGGTTATATTTACAATTTATGCTAACTACTTTTCTTACTTTCGCACATGTTGATACTCTAACTTTTTAAAATATACATAAGATTTTCTGTTTTTAAATGATAATACTATATAATTAAATTTTTCTGGAAAACCCTGTGCGTGCACAGGTATTATAACTAGTAAAATTAAAGAGAATATGTGTTTGTATTTACAACTTGCAATTGCATTCATTAGATGGTTCCTATCTTCATCCAATGTCTGTTTACAATCCTGGAAGCTTGAATTAGTGGTCAAATTCACAAACTTCCTTTAAGAGTAAAAAGATTAAATTGTACCCGTGTTATGGCGTCATTGAAACACAGTCGTCATCCTAAATTTAAAAAAAGATGCAAGATGTTGGTCTAATACCTCAAGTGACGACGTTAAATAGTTTTCAATCATTTGAATATTCAACAAGGGGATAAAGAGTAGAAAGACACATTAAATTTTTCTATGCAAGTTTGAATCATTCTCTTCATGAAATTTGCCTCTACTAATGGTTTTCTTAACGAAATTTGAATTTGCCCTCTTAACTTATCATTTATACTAGCTTCAAGGCCCGCCCGATGGGCGGCTAGCTTTAAAAATTGTTAAAAATATAATAGTAGTAAAAATGTAGAATAGAATTAACTTTGAATGATGTAACATTAAAAACAAAAAAGTTAAGGTAACATGTCATTTTCAACACCTCCTTAAACATAGTTCATCAATGTTTCAAATTATTACACTTTCATAATGTATTTCGGGTGAAAACAATACAATTCATTTAGCCAAAAGTGTGAGGTTATCCCCTAAGGAGAGGCTCGCGGTTGGTATCTCTGCCCGAGGATGCGACACTAACTTGAGCCAACAACTAACAACTAACATCTAACAACTAACCCGCCGTTCAAAAAAAAAAACACATCCCTAAAAACAGGTTAATTACTTGAAAATGTATTATGCTTGGCACTTTTTGTTATTGTATGTACTGAACTATTTTTTTCTTATTTTATGTATTGAACTTTCAAATTTCGATTATTGCATGTATTTTGTGACTATTAGCCATGTAAAATGACCATTTTACTCTTCAAAATTTGAAAAAGGTAAGGGTAAAATGGTCATAAAATACACACAATAATCAAAATTTAAAAGTTCAGTACACACAATAAGAAAAAAAAAAGAGTTAATTGCATTTTTGGTCCCTGTGGTTTGGCCAAATTGCAGATTTGGTCCCCAACTTTTTGAAAGTGCACCAGACGTCCCCATTAATATGTTTTCGTTGCATTTTTGGTCCCTGACCAACATCAAATGACTAAAATACCCCCATCACTATTTTCTTTTCAGTTTTTTACATAAATGGCCCCTGTGTTGCGCCAGACTTTACAAAAATCGTCCTTTTTTTTTTTAAACTTAAGAAATTAGTATTATTTTTTAATTAAATAATATTCTAAAAATATTAAAGATATTCCAAAAATAATCAAAAATATTCAAAAAAATTCATATGTATTATACGTTTTTTTTTTTTACAAAAAAAAAAAAAAAAAGGACGATTTTGTAAAGTCTGGCGCAACACAGGGGCCATTTATGTAAAAAAACTGAAAAGAAAATAGTGATGGGGGTATTTTAGTCATTTGATGTTGGTCAGGGACCAAAAATGCAATGAAAACATATTAATGGGGACGTCTGGTGCACTTTCAAAAAGTTGGGGACCAAATCTGCAATTTGGCCAAACCACAGGGACCAAAAATGCAATTAACTCAAAAAAAAAGTTCGGTACACACAATAACAAAAAGTCGCAAGTATGATATATTTTCAAGCATTTACCAAAGAAAAAACCACAAAGATGCATGTATCATACATGCACCAACTTCAATTCTTCAATCATACATGCACCAACACTATGTCAATCTGTAGAAACAATAGCCATTGTTCTTTAGCAACATCTTGAAACGCCTCGAAACGCTTGGCGCAGGAACAACTCAACACAAATTATAAATCCCCGTCCACTCCTACACATTCCTCTTGCTCTTACAAACATTTTCATAATCAGCCAATCAATCTATTGTACATATATATACACCATTTATTAATCTGTATATGATTCTCTTCAAGATTAGATACCGTACCGCTTTTTAGTTGTCTGACAATTTCAACTTTCAACGACTAAGAAATCAGTATTAAGATATTTCACTCTCATCAATTTCTTGAGTCATATTTTGTAGAATTGATTTGAGCTTTATAGGATTAATATAAGCAAATTAAAGGTAAGTGTAGCTTGTAGTTATAACAGATAAATCACACGCGACAAAAGAGACTATCATAATTCATAGTGTGTGCTTGATATAGTACTGTAATATTTTTTTTTTTAATATACCAATTAATTGAGAAAATAAATTATAATATAAACACTCGAAAGTTTCCTATAATCAAAGAAATAACATGAACAAAAACCAGGCTCTTCAAAGTAACCCATTCTTAGATATAATATTTTTACCCAATTGACCCATTTAGAGATAAATCATAAGCCAATTGGACCGATTGATAAGCAATACGGGTAACAAATCTACATATCTTGCTCGTAAAAGCCGGTTTTAGCATTATAATTAAATTACAATTGTGTTGAACTTCTAAGAATTGTTGCTATCACAGTTCAAAAGCATACCAGTCCTCTTTTCCTTTTAAAAGAGTTGCGCACTCTATGAAAGTATTTAGCGAATATTCCCAAGAAAATTCTTACATTTTCAAATTTTCTTTTAGCTATGTAAGTATGGAGAAATACAAAAGTCATAAGTATGCAGAAATACAAACGTCATAACTTTGAGCCAGATTACATCGTTTAATATGTGTGTGTATGTATGTATATAGTATTTGCCTTAAAATCTAATGCATGTGTATGCATATACTAAATTATAATTTTTAACCCATTTGACCCATATAACTCTCTCAAGATCAGAGGAATTTTAAACGTACAACAAAGTTAGTTGCCGATATATTTTAACAATACCACAACATTATTTATGAGATCCAAGATAAGTTACGTAAAGCGTATAAAAGTATCTTCATTTATCAATAGAATAGAGTAACGTTAAAAAGGTTAAAAAGAAACATACCTGGGCATTGATTTCGTTTATCAGTATCTCTTTCACCTTCTCACATAACGCCTTAACATGAACCCACAAGATTAAGCACCTTAACATGAATGAAGAAAGAATCATGCATTAAAAGATAAAAGTTTCACTGCATCATGTGACATTTTAGTAAATGAAGGTTTAGCAAGATATGAACTCACAATTATGGTATTCATAATAATTTTTCCACATTGTTCGTATGAATAACATTGTGTAATTTACATTAATGAAGAAAGAAAAAATATGCATTTCAATGAGCTTACATTGTAATAGATGATCTTTGCAAATAATGAAAAGTCTAATCAGGTAAGAATCATTAAAGAACAAATGACATAGATGATCTTTGCAAATAAAGTTTTTAGGGATTATGGACTGTTTTAGGGTTTTTTTTACGGGGGTTTATTATTCAAAGTAGATCCGGTCGGGTATTATACAATGAAATTCAAGCAAGCATGTTATAATTTGCGATTGATTGATTGATTATTGTTTGATTCACACGAGAAAATTAGGGGTTCGGTTATGATCAGTAATTGTTTTTTGATATTTTGGGGATGGGTTTATTGAGAGTTAATGCTGTGAGAGGGATTTCAATGAGAACCGTTAGATCAAATTATTTTCCAGGTGGCAGGTTTTAAAGAATTTTGAGGAAAGATCAAATTTTCAGAACCCTGTTTTATTAAGATAGTAGATACCTTAATAAAATAAGTAGCATTGATGTTACATTTTCGTACTAGACTTTGCTTAGAATAAAATGAGCATCCAATGATAAAATTTTCTTAGTTTCTAAAGCATATTTCACTACTCTAAAAACTCTACAAATTGTAAACAAGATCGAGGTCGAAGGAGGCGTAAATCAAAGTCTACTGACGTTATTTGTGATTCCAAGTAATCGTATTGATTATCAATAACATATCCTTTGATGCAAATAATTTGTTGTATTTTATTACGTAGTAAATAAAATGTCATCCAAGTTGATCATGTCGTCATTAATTCCTCTCTTCATTTCTAGCTTGTTATTGTGGGGCAGGATAAGTGACTTGTTAGAATGGAGTAGAGGAAATGTAGCTAGATGGTAGTGCAACAAATGGTGAGATGATGTTAATGGAATAAGTGGAAAGCCTGAAGAACTAATGCTTGAGATTGGATGTCTCAGTCTGTCTAAAAGTTTAGTTCTGTCAGATATAGTTTGGTTATGTTGTCTGATATTGGATAGGCTTGTTGTTAGACTGTTTGTTCAGTTCTTGTATCAGATTTGGGAATTGTCCAAATCTTTCATTCTATTCTTATGTTTGTACAGATTTGGAGTATCAATATAAATATTCTCACCTTTGCACAAAAAAAAATAAAAATAAAAAAAATAATAATAAAAAAATGTTGTCATTAATTAGTTGATTTATATCTAACAACTTTTAATTTATTTCTTGTGTCCTTCTCAAACCAGCTAATGCGATTCTTTTATATTAGTTTTTCATTGAAGACTTAAATGGTAAACAGATACATTCAAATGTTAGTTAGAAAGTCACGATCTTCGGCTCTACACTTACACTTATAATATAGTGCTAATACGTTATCATTTTATATTTTAATTCGAGGAAATTATGGATCTGAACCCTTTATAATCGTATATTACGAAAACGGTCATCTAATTTGTATATTACTAAAATTGTCTTTTCGTGTGCACAACAAGCGCGCTTCCTTTAGATTTATGACACACAGCTCATCTTTTTAATATTCAACTCTGAAGGCCTCACATGTCAAACTCGCGCGCATAACCTTAACACGCTTTGTGTATGTATACGACTCTATTGGCACGTTCAACGTCCGCACGCACACTATATTATTTTTACACGTGCGCTCCAGTTAATCCAACCAGAAATCGCACGTGTCGAGCCCCAATGCTTACGCGCGCCATTATTGTTAGTACCGGTTTCGTGCCGTGCGCTATATCAGAAAGATATGAAAGTTGATAGGAAGTCTTTTTTTCTTATCTAGAACCGAAGCGGAGAAGGAGACTAAGTCATCGGTCGTGCCGGGATTGATTTTCAATCGGTCATCTTTGGATACCTTTCTTTTCATTTTAGTATTTTCTTTCAAAATTTGTTTAGAAGCAAAATTTGTCTTATTGACCGACTTTGGGACTAAAGAATGCTTTGGATAGTTTAAGTTGGTGAACCTACTCTTATATTTTAACGTCTAGATCTATCATATCATATATGTATGTAGTCTTAGAGGGAAATTAACAAAGGAGCGCTCATGAACCTTTGCGGTTCACTGGTGACACGTGTCTCATAACTACTGGACCACGAAACTGGTGTGTGGCGTGCATGGCTTGTCGGGTGTGGCATGGTCTTCTTTTGTAAACAGGTGGAACTTGGTTCATTTTGGCCTAACCATAAGAACGATTTATGTAATTAACTCTTTTTGAAATAGTAGGTAAATATGTCAACATATAATGCGAGTAATATTGTAATAATCTCGCTCACCATATAATCGAAATTTCGTTTTTTCTGTTAAGCAAGAAAACGGAGGTATACCGTAATTTGATATTTTGATAACGTTTTTCTTATCAACAACCTTTTTTTTCATTGTTAAGCATATGTTCACTTTCCCAATAAAAATAACTGTAAAAATAAATCTTTGTAATATGCAAATATATAGTTTAACTTCATTATTCGGATCTGGTAGTAAAATAAAATAATTAGCGTAATTGCCGGAATAAAAAAACTACTATGATACACTTGATCACAATATAATAAAAATATTGTGAGACTAATTAATCACATTGACAGCTTGATCACGGTAATAATAAAAATACTATTTAAAAAATACGACTAACATATTGTCGTATGGGTATGGATCCAGTGAGAAGAAATTTTAAAATGAGAAGAAATGAGAAATAACAATAACCACATATTTGAGATGCATCGACTTAAATTGGATGCATCTTTATTTATTTAGATGCATCCCAATTAGTTTTGAAAGTGATTTTGAAGTGAACACGATGCAAAGTAGTACTAGCAACAAATTTGACTCGCAAGAGATGAAAAATACATAGTATTCGCCTAACTTGATGAAATGCATCTAATATATGTATATGCATCTAATTTTTTGCTAGAAGATGTATTAGGGTGCATCTAAAAGATTAGGAATGCATTTAAATCAAGTCGATGCATCTCTAATGTGTGGTTATAGTTATTTCTCATCCTTCTCATTTTAAAATTTCTTCTTCATTTGATCCTAAGTCATTGTCGTATTTCATTCACATTACAAAGTGTAACTTGATCATATAAAATTGAGACTGGAAACTGTGACAAATAGCCCCCTACTACTTGGTACACATACACATTCATTCATTTGAACCCAAATTGATTTTGAGCTTCTCCAATTAAATCGAAACATGTCATCCTCAATCACCCAGTTTAGTCACTTACAAATCCCACTTGATGAAATACAAAAAGCCACCAACAATTTTTCTGAAAAAAATATAATTGGCAAAGGTGGATTCGGCAATGTTTACAAAGGGCAGCTCTTGTGCTCCGGGAAGCTAATAACTGTTTCTGCCAGGAGGTTAGATCATAATCAAGGGCAAGGAGACATGGAGTTCTGGACAGAAATTTCTGTTCTTTCCGGTCTCAAACATCCCAATATAGTTTCTCTGATCGGGTTTTGTGACGAAAAAGGTGAGAAGATAATCATAAACAGCCATGAGGCCAAGGGAAGTCTTGGCATGTATCTTAGTGATCCGGCGCTCACTTGGATCCAACGATTAAATATAAGTATTGGTGTTGCACGTGCAATAAGTTACATCCACTATGAAGAAGGACGCAATTATTCTATCATACATCGTAACATCAATAGCTCCACAATTTTATTAGATGATGATTTTGAGGCTAAGTTATCTGGATTCGAATTTTCCATAAAAGATTCAGTGGATCGAATGGAACGCTATATTCCTTTAGAAGTCGTTGGCACTCAAGGTTATATGGACCCGGAGACTCTAAAGAGTGGAGATGTGACGCAAAAGTCGGATGTCTACTCTTTTGGGGTCGTTTTATGTGAAATCGTGTGTGGGAGGAAAGCATTTCTTCCAAATGAACAAGTAACTAATATGTTTCTAGCTCCATTGGCAAGATTTCATCTTCTAAATGATACGCTCCACGATATAATCAACCCTGGTATATTTAATCAAATGGCTATGGAGTCATATAATTCATTTGTAGATGCAGTGGATTATAGCATTAGAGAGGATCCACAAGAACGCTCAGATATGAACGAGCATCTCATTACCCTCAATCTAGCATTGTATCGACAGGTGCCCTCATTGGATCCTGTAAGACCACCTTTTCCTTTTTCGTTAGAGTTTTCTTTCATTATTCTGTCATAATATTTTGACGACGTCAATATAAATTTTCATCCATGATCTATAGAATTATAAGAGTTATAAAAAACTAACAGAGATCATGAGTGTTATTTGATATATACCACATGAACCATTTGTTCTTTGATTTATAACGCATAAGGGTTATTTGATATATACCACATGAAACATCTGTATAATTTACTCTAAATTGTTTTCTAAGTTATTTCTCTTTTGTAGAGAGTAGATTTAACAACACTTCCTATCAAAATAGATGAGAATGATGCTTTGCAGCTGCCCTCGAAGGTATATTTACGAAGAGTTTGTTTAAACTTAATATGTCTTTCATATTGGACAAATAGAAACTTATAAAGGTAAACTAGGGTTAGAGGATCCTATAAAAAGTGATGAAACTCTAAAAAAATAAAAAAAGTCATGAAAAAGAGATAAGTGTCCCTTAGTTTTTTTTTCCCCAACCCTCTCCTAGCCTCTTTCCTTCATTTTCTTTCCCTTTTTCCCATCAACCCGCGATCCCGTTATGATAAACATCAAAATGAACATCAGCTTTTAGAAAAATAAAAATGATGAACAATCAGAGTATATTGAACATTTGAATATTAATGAACATTTTGTATCAATGAACATTTTGCGTTGATGAACACGCATTAATCAACATAAAAAAAATCTTATGAACATAAATGAACACGTATTGACGAACATAAAATAAAACTAATGAACATTGACGAACACATATTGATAAACATAAAAATAAAAAGAAAAAAAACTGATGAACATTGATGATACGTATCGATGAACATAAAATAACAAATGAACATTGATAAACATAAAAATAACAAATGAACATGGATAAACATAAAATAACTGATGACATAAGAAAACTGATGAACAAGTATTGCAGATTCGAAGTTTTATTCATCACAATTTTGATCTTTTCATTAAATATTGGAGCTTATATGAATTATTAAAACATGTGTATTCTAGTTAACACCTTTAAAGTAAAGATGACAATGGACGAGAGAAAAACCTATAACCCATGGGTACCAGCACGTAAATGGGTGGGTAACCCCGTCAAATGTAACCCATGGGAGGGTTGTGGGTGAAAATTTGTACCCATCGGTGGGTGGCGGGCGGGTGACAAGTAATGTATACCCGTCACGGGTAAACCCATGACACCCATTTAAAATACCTACGAGCATACCCTTTAAAATACCCGTGGGTGTACCCGTGAATCCAATTTTGTTAAACTAAAACTTATTATAATATTTAAATATTTGTAAGGTTGTTGGTATATATTTAGTAATACCTAACTCTTTTGAAAACAAAGTAAATATTTGTAAGGTTGTTTGTAAGTTGTTGAAGAAATAGGATGCTAAGAGGGTCAAATGACTAGAATTTTGTGTTTTGGTAACAAAAAATTTTAAACTATTTTAATTTATCCCTTGAAACGAACTAATATGACGATGATTTGGTGTACTGATGTTTAATTTTATAGTTTGAGACACATGTTTGAGTATTTCGTGAACTTAGCATTTGGCAAATTGATATGGTGTCTTATTACATAGTTTCATAATTAGTGTTTTTTTTTTTTATATCATGGTTTTGTGCTTTTGTTGCATTTCACTAATCCATGAGTTTACTCATGGGTAACAGATACCTGCGGGCAAGGGTCAGGGTAAAAAAATTGTACCCATTGGTGGTTGACGGGCTGGTGGCGGGTGAGAAAAAAACCATGAGAGAGGGTGACGGGTTAAAGGTACCCATGGCCACGGCCCATGGGTGCCATCCCTACTGCAAACTCTAAAATCAAAAAAAAAAATCTTCATTGATCATAAATTTCATCGAACACCTTATAGGTGTTTTCATGAACACACGATTTCTTTGATATTAGAAAAACTTAATAGAAAGAAAATAGATAGAGAATTAATGTTAATTTAGGGTTTGTTGATAAAAAATACCAAAAGATTTTGACTATTTTGATGAAAAACTTGAGAGAACCACAAAAAAGTGAAGAATTGATGAGTTTATATTTATTGATTTTAATTTGAAAGAAAAAATAGAGAAAAATCAAAGAATCCTACCGTGAAATTAAATCTAATCATGATGAGAAGATTCGTAAGATAAGAAGGTTAAAGAGGAAAAGAAGTCGGAGGAAAAAGTGAGGGTATGTGTCTAAAGACTTTTTAGACTTTTATTCGGTTAAAACTTTGTATTTGATCGTAAACTAATCTTATCTTACTATCTTATAATGCATTTAACCCTTTTGGGGCATTTAATGCATTAAGTCTTAAAAATTCAGCAATACAAGTATAAAAGCTAAATGTACAACTATAAATACAATTTTCTAACATTAAATACCTCAAATTTTCAGGAATACAAATACTCATGCAATGTTTATAATTCATTGATGCATAATTAATATACATTTCTAAAACACTTATTTAATGATAAATACAAGTATTAAAATACATATTACAAATCATGCAGGCTGCTCTTTAATGATACTTTAGAAGAGTTGGGATCGTGTGAAAAGACAAGAGATTTTAAAAAGTCTAAAAAACCACTAATTAAGTGACAAGTGTCCCACCAACATTTTCTCCACCCTCCATTTTTTTTTAAATTCGATCAAACGGCAGTTTGACCCATTTTTCAATTCCACCATTAGATTTAAAAATTTCATAATGAATATGTTAGCTATAATTTTTTATAGCCAATTGGCTATAATTTTTTTGCTAAAAACTGTGGGTCCTTTTCTTTTTGTGTGTCCTTGATTCTTTTTTGTGGGTCTCTGATTTATTATTTGTGTTTTTTTTTGTGGAGAATTGTAGCCAATTGGTTACAAAGCTATTCCCTTTTCATAACTTTCAAATGACAAACTTTTACAAAAAACCGATTTCACCATATTTTACAAATTATTTATTTGTTTTTTATTTATTTGAACGACAACTAATTATCTCACAATATCAACTACAAACCATCTCACATGTCCGAAGCATGACTTGAACTCATAACCATTTGGTTGGGGAACTTCTCACACAATAAGGGGTACCATTGGGACACAAGCCCCTTTGGTATTTAATTCTCCTTAATTTGGTATTCATTTTGATATATAAATTTCACTTTTATTTTATTTTTTTAGATTTTAAGTGGTTTATGATTTTTTTGAAATTTTCCGCATATTCGGCCTTATTTTTGTCTAACTTAATGTTAAATTATGCAAAACTTAAAACACGAAAGTTGTAAAATTTTTGTCGTTCTTTACCCAGAAATTCGAATTACTCAATTCCGATATGATAAGTGAGATATCGCATTTTGTAAATGACATTTTAAACATATTTAGTGCACAAATGGTGTTTGATAAAATGCCTAATTGAGATTTTTCTTGTAAGAGTACATTTAAATGCACTAATTGGTGTATCACAATGCATTTTTAGTTATTTTTTTAACTGATAAATAAAACTAACTGATGAACATTTTGATTTATTTTTAGAAATCTAATGAATAACGTAATTTTTTTAGAATACCAATGAACTGATGAAAAAGATGATCAAACTAATGAACTAGTGAACAAGTGTTAGTCTTGAAAATAATGTTATATGTGGAAATTGCAATAGTAGCAAAGCACAAGGACTTGTTCTGTCATTAGGACATAGTTTATGTGACTTGTAGTATAAATACTCTCCTAGTGGCAACTAGGAGAGGGGGATGTTCATTGTAATAAGGAGGTGTGTGTGGTTTTCCCTTTCTCTCTCTAGAAAAACACACACACCTTCTCCAATTCTTTAATCTAATTTTACCATGTTTAACCTTTATTTCGAGCATCCCCGACCTCCTGAATAGTGATTCTTGGTCAAACAACAAAAAAAAAAAAAAGACTAATTGTGAAAGATACTAGCTTAATGACAATGTGATTTTTTTTTTGAAATCTGATGAGCTGTTAATAACGGTGATTTTATATAGATAATTGATGAACGATGAACGTGATATTTTTAAAGAAACTTGATAAACCGATTGAACATTGATGTAACTGTAAATAAAATTAAAGGAAAACTGTATAACATTATTGATGTTGTTGTAAAAAAAACTATCAACAACCTCTTCTCTCATTTTTTTTTAATATCGTGTAAATATAAACAACTCCTTTTATTAAAATTACACAAATAAAAAATGATGAACAAACATGGCGAAAGCGTAAAAAAATGGGCCCGAAAGCGTTAAAACAGACAAAAACGTAAAAAAAACAGCGAAACATAAGAAAAACAGGTGAAAAGTTAAAAAACAGTCGAAAACGTGAAAAACGGGCTGAAAACAATAGGAAACGATCGAAAACGTAAAAAAATGGGGCGAAAACGTTAAAAAACAGGAAAACGAACAAAAGGACGAACCCCCATTAAAAAGGGCGAAAAACATAAAAAATAGTGAAAACGTTAAAAAAACGACGAGAAAGTAAAATAAACGGTGAAACTAAAAAAAACGAGACGAAACGTAAAAAAACAGATGAAAACGTAAAAAAAATGAAGGAAAATTTAAAAAACAAACAACGAAAATCTTAAAAAAACGGGCGGACATAAAAAACGGATGAAAACGTAAAAAAAAATGGGCGAAAACGTTAAAAAACAGACGAAAATGGAACAAAAATGGACGAAAACGTAAAAAACGGGCGAAAACATAAAAAACAGACGAAAACGTAAAAAACGGACGAGAACGTAAAATAAACGGACGAGAACGTAAAAAACAGACGAAAACGTAAAAGAAAAGGACCAAAACGTAAAAAAAAGGCGAAAACTTAAAAAATACAGACGAAAACGTAAAAAAAACGAACGAAAACGTAAAATAAATGGGCAAAAACGTTAAAAAAACGGACGAAAACGTAAAAAAAACGGACGAAAACGTAAAAAAAACAAACGACAACGAAAAAAAATGGACGAAAGCATTAAAAAGGGGACTAAAAGCGGAAAATTGTATCGTTCGTCCTTGCACCGTTCGTCCTTATTGTGCGAAATGACGATTATACCCTCATGAGAAAACAAGTTAACGAGCGGTAGTGAACCCCGTTAGAGGGAAGGAATAATGGCGCATAACATTTCTGACTTAAGGACGAGTGGTGCAACTTTTTTGGTCAAAGGACTATAGGCTTCGGTCAACGCAAACCACAAGGACGAACGGTGTATTTTACTCTAGGAACTAAAATACATTAACATCTAAATGAAAATACATTAAACATGGAAATGAAAATACATCAAACATGGAAATGAAAATACGTTATTTTACGTTTCGTATGATTTTATTGTGTTGTATTGTATTTTTATTTTTAATGAAATAAATTTAGTTTATTTAATGAAATGAATTTACTTTATTTAATGAAATGAATAAAAAAATAAAGTTGTAAATGGTGGCCCCAAGTGAGTAAGTTGAGGTTAGTTGTTAGTGAGTAGAGAGTTAGTGGTGAAGAAATGTTAAGGTGATGTGGCACCCGTGGGCCCCAAATGAGTAATTCATGCTTTTCTTTGCACCTAGTGCTTTTATGGGAGAGAGAATAAATTTATTGAGAATAGATGTACGGGGAAATGGATATAAGGGTAGAGATCTAGATAAAAAAAATGGACAGACATGATTACTTTGTAAACTTTTTAATTTTCTCGCATTTTTTATTTGATCCGCTATACAAACTTTTTAATTTTCTCTCATTTCATTGCACCTAGTGCTCTTTGGAAACCTATTTCAATGAAAAATATAATTAAAATAACACATTATACAAACCAAGCAAGGTACTAAACGCAAAAAAAATAATAAAAAATAATAATAATAATAATAAAAATAAAAATAAAAAACAAATAAAACTAAGCAAAGTTTCACCAAACTTTTGTCATTGCTTATAGTCCCTAAACGAACAAAATAATCAGTAAAGCTATTGCTAAAAAAACATGCAAATGAAATAAAATTATAAGCCGAAAAATTAAATTACAGGATGCCCGCAACCACATCGCGCGAAGACCCTGCTCGTATCTATTTATTGAGTTAGGTGTTCTCTTGTTTAAAAAACCCCAAAGTCCATGTTACAAAAATTATAGTTATTGTATATATGTTTTTTGTTTCATAATAAATTTTAATCTTATGTCACGTGTACGTTTCTTCTGATTCGAAAAGAGTTACAAATATACCAACAACACAGTATATATTTACTTTCATTCTACTCTTAAGCTTCATCACTATTTCGCTTCTTATCACAATCTTGCAGGTAAACAAGTTGGGACACTTGAGAATCAGATTTAGAGACATACAGTTGGCCACTAATAATTTCTCACAGGAATCTGAAATTTTGTTCACGGATTCTATTTATTTTTACAAAGGCGATCTCGAATGGTTTGATAGAAATTATGTTTCCTCCTTGAAAGGGAAGAAAAAAGGTAAATTACCCAAGAGACGCTATAATGTAAGAATAATGGGCTTGACGGAAGCAACTGCAGTAGATATGTTCTACAGACAAATTGAAGTTCTTAGCACTTGTAATCATGACAACATAGATTCTATTCTTGGATTTTGTGACGAAGGCGGTCATATGATACTTGTTTTCGAGGGTAATACTTATAATCCTCTTTATGTTGGTTTGGGCTCGAAGGTTCTGACCTGGGACATGCGTTTAAAAATTTGTCTCGATGTTGCACAAGGGTTAAATTACATTCACAATGAGATGGAGGACCAAAAGATGGTCATTCATCGTCTATTAAGCAATATGTGCATTTGGTTGGATGGTGATTGGCAAGGGGCAAAAATTTCTGGATTTGGAATAGCTACAATCTGCGAGAATGAAGTTGAAGACGTGTTCCATTTCCAAAGGGAAGATGCTTTCTTTGCATCTTTTTCACATCTCATGGCTCCAGAATTTAGTGAAATTGATAATGCAACAAAAGAATCAGATATATACAGTTTTGGAATAGTTATGTTTGAAATCCTATGTGGGGTGAATTGCTTTTCTTTAAAGATGAATGATGTTGAGTTTCGGGCAGAACACTGGTTCAAGGACGGAAAAATAAAGCGAAGGGTAGCTCGGGTACTGAGGGAAGAAAATCGTGGTAACAATTTATTTCTCAAGGAAGGACCCAATGAAGATTCGTTGGACACGTTCATAAAAATCATTGAACAATGTTTGGTGGTAAATCCGAAGCAGCGTCCGACTTTGCAAGTCATTATCATGGAACTTCGGAAAGCATTAACGTTTCAGGTAATTCTTATAGTTTATGTTAAAATATTGTAAAAATTTACAGAGTAGACACATAGAAAACTATATTATCAAATAATATCTTTGAAATCATGTTAAAAAAATGAAACAACGCGAAAAAAAATTAAAACGTAACAAATGTCGTGAGCAGACATAGTAAGCGTAAATTAATTGCGCACGGTATTTTGGATTTCTACATATGTACTTTTTTTTTGTTTAGATTTAAAAAAGAAGTTGACACATGGCAGCGTGCGCATTATTGTTTTCTCGCCCCTTAATTTGTGCGTGGTCCTTAATTAATTTAGATAAGCTAGGAAGTCGAAATGTGAGAGTGAGAGCAAAATTATGTGCTCACCCATTTATTTGCGTGCACTATTAATTAAGAAAAATACGCTAGAACGTTAACATGTATCAATGCAAGCAAACTCGCCCACTTTCTAATAGAAGTTTTTAAGCAAAGTATAAGTTATGTCACCTATTTCTGCTGCATCGAAACACTTCCTAGTTCCTGAATCCTGACTATGCAGCAAATTACCATATTTCTTGTTAAAAACAATTCAACACCTAGCGGTGCAGAAAAATGGGGTATAGGGCGCAGGTATTTAATGGAAGATGATTTGCACACTCAAAATTCTTATTGGGACACTCCAGTATACAAGCACTTAAAGCAGTATGTTAATAATGTAGAAGTATCTAATGCATTTATTGGAGTGTCCCAATCAATATGAAATGTGTGCAAATCAATTCCCGTATTTAATTGGCCGCACACTTTTTTCTAAATAAATATTTAACCAATAAGAGTGTGACACGTGGCAGTGCGCACAAATGGTTTTGCATGCACAAAGGGTTTTGTGCACAGTGTAGTTTTTTGTAATAGGAAGTGTAGTTTCTAGTTATTTGAGTGGGTAGGAATAGAGATTGGTAGTTTAGTTTAAAATACTTACACTCATTATTTAAATGTGAAATGTTTTACCGTATATTCTTGAATTATAGTATACAATTTGACAACAGTTTTAAAGCTTCTAAAAATCACATTTGTTATTAGGGCAAAAGTCATAAAAACGTAAAGTACTCGTTCTAGTGTAACATTGTAGGTAATAGACTCACTATTGTCCCATTACGAGCAATGTACATTCAAATTAATCCCCATATAGGTAATGTTTTGACATGTAACTTATTTAACCGGTTATCTCCATTCATCTTCATCTTCCTCATGTTTAAACGCAGATCCCGGCGACCTTTTTCGGCTACAAACCCATATTTTGTTCACTTTTTTTTTTCTTCCCAAATCGTTTTTATGAAATTAGTATAATAGTAACCCATCATATTAGTATAGCACCCAATCCACCATATCAAATCAACTCACCCCAAAATGTTTAGCTAATACCCGGCCCAACACTTGCAAATCCTCTAACCCTAAATGATATACTTATTTTCATTCATATGCAGCCACCATTTGCATTACACACAAACCAAGTTCCTTTGATTCTTACCTTATGACAACCGATTATCACAAACCACATATCACACTCTCGATTTTTCTTCTTTTTTGGTTCAAATCTGTTTGAAGTTTTTTTTTTCTTTTTTTCTTTTTTTTTTCTTTTTTTAACGGTGCAAATATGAACTTTTATATTAACTATCAAAAATTTACATCATAAGAATACAAGCAGATATTGGACAAGCCCAAATCTGATACAAAACTAAACAGAAACTAACCAACTCTAATATCTAACCAATTCTACTTCACCCGATATCAGACAAAACTACAACTGAAGTCTGATAAAACTGATCTCATATAGAAACAGAGGAAACAGAGTAATCATTTCCAATTCAGACCAAGAACTTCAATGAAAGCTTGCACCTTCCGGTCCATGGCATTCAACTCTTAAACATTCACCTTTTTAGCAACAACCATCTGTTTGAAGTGTTATTTTAGATATGAGATAGAGATTGTGTTTTTCTTCATTTTAAATTTTGTTTTAAAGTTGGAAGTGCTAGTTGTTGTTGGTTCGAATATGGTATTAGGTTGTTGCTCGTTCGAATCTGCTTGAAGTATTAAATTGTGGAGATAGAGATTGTTAATGGTTTGTTGTTAGTTCGAACAGATTCGAACTTGTCATCATTCTTTCGTCTCCGCAACTTCTTTTTATTTTATCTTTACAAAACATTAGTAGTGTTTGTACTTGTTCTATTCGAATATATCATCATTGTTAATGGGTAGTGATTCTTTATAAACTTCCTTTCCTTTTTTTTCTTTTTTTTTTAAATTAACTGGCCGGAATCTAGGCTTTTTAGCCGGAAACAGAGTTTAAACTCAGTTTAATGACTTTTGCCCTTGTTATTAATCATGTAGTTGCATAAGTTTGTAAACTATTCTTTTCTTTAAGATCAAATTTCATTTTTGCCCCAAAACCAAAATCATGGTTAAAGAAATATCTCAAGAAAATTTGAATTTCACATTTGTCTATGCGACTTATGCGACTCCCCTAAAAAGTTGACATGTGTCCTCTAAAAGAATCTTCAAGTCAAGTTGTGTAAGTAATGTGTAAGTTAATTTTGTACTTAATTTTTGTGCGACTGATGGTTTAATGAGTCGAAGAGGAGTTGCCCTATCGGAAAGGGAATTCACCGGTGCCAAACTTGTTTTTTCTTTTTCCAATTATGAACAAAAGTAAATAATAATAATAATAATAATAATAATAATAATAATAATAATAATAATAATAATAATAATAATAATAATAATAATAATAATAATAATAATAATAATAATAATAATAATAAAAAAACTAGCTATCATCACCACCACCAAGGTGTGGAAGCCAGTTTCTTTTACTCTATGTTCTTGAGTTTAAAATTTAGGAGAAAAGAAATGAAATGGAAAGAACTAAAGATGATCTTGTGTTCTTGAGATTATTTAGAAGAGAAAGGAAGTGAAAGTGGAAGGAAACTTTATATGATAATCTTCCGCCCAGATCTAGGCAGAAAAGGAAGGAATTATTTTCTTCTTCTCTTTTCTTTTCTTTTACATATATATCCTTGCAAATTTCAAAAATTACATATATATCTTTTTTATGCATTAAAAGCATTGTACTTTATGCATAAAAACTGGTAAAAATGATATATATGTAATTTTTGAAATTTGCAAGGATATACATGAAATTACTAATATGTTGTTTCCATATTTTAAATAGTTATTTATATCAAATTAACTTAAATGTATATTATTTAATGTATATTATTTTTAATTGAGTTCATTAAATAAATGGTCCATGTGGTTTGTCGGGTTACATGGATTTAGTCGATATATTTTTTTTCGGATCCTCTCCCTGTGGTTTTGACCGTTACTTATGTTATTTTGACCGTCAAGTAGATGTTTTGATCACTGTAATGACATAAATACCCTCTTATATTTAAAAGTATGGTCCCTACGGTTTTGGATATCACGAATTTAGACCCTAATTTTTTAATTATTTATTTAACTATTAATATTGGTATAACTTTTTTAATTCAAAAATAGTCAAAAAATATTAATAAAAATTTTTTTTTTTGACAGACCATTTTTTCTAAAAATAAAAGTTTAAAAAAAATTAAAAATTATATCTTTAAAAATTTACAAAGCGTTTAGGTCAAAAAATATTCAAAATATAATTTCAGTTAAGAAAAATATATTTTGAAAATTAATTTTCTGTTAAAAAAATTATCAATTTTTAAAAAAAAAAAAAAGGGATTACGTCAAAAAAAATAGCAACGTACTTTACCAAATGTACCGATTTGGTACGTAAATTTTAAAAAAGTTGTAGAAATGTAACGAACTTTCATAAGTGTTACAATTTGGTACGTGATGATGACATGTCATACCTGAAAGTCTGACACGGACACCATTTATTATGTGACACGTCATCATCGCGTACCAAATTAGAACACNACTCTTCAAGTCAAGTTGTGTAAGTAATGTGTAAGTTAATTTTGTACTTAATTTTTGTGCGACTGATGGTTTAATGAGTCGAAGAGGAGATGCCCTATCGGAAAGGGAATTCACCGGTGACAAACTTGTTTTTTCTTTTTTCAATTGTGAACAAAAGTAAATAATAATAATAATAATAATAATAATAATAATAATAATAATAATAATAATAATAATAATAATAATAATAATAATAATAATAATAATAATAATAATAATAATAATAATAATAATAATAATAATAATAATAATAATAATAATAATAATAATAAAACAAATAAAACTAGCTATCATCACCACCACCAAGGTGTGGAAGCCAGTTTCTTTTACTATATGTTCTTGAGTTTAAAATTGAGGAGAAAAGAAATGAAATGGAAAGAACTAAATATGATCTTGTGTTCTTGAGATTATTTAGAAGAGAAAGGAAGTGAAAGTCGAAGGAAACTTTATATGATAATCTTCCGCCCAGATCTAGGCAGAAAAGGAAGGAATTATTTTCTTCTTCACTTATCTTCTTCTCTTTTCTTTTCTTTTACATATATATCCTTGCAAATTTCAAAAATTACATATATATCTTTTTTATGCATTAAAAGCATTGTACTTTATGCATAAAAACTGGTAAAAAGGATATATATGTAATTTTCGAAATTTGCAAGGATATACATGAAATTAATAATATGTTTTTTCCATATTTTAAATAGTTATTTATATCAAATTAACTTAAATGTATATTATTTAATGTATATTATTTTTAATTGAGTTCATTAAATAAATGGTCCATGTGGTTTGTCGGGTTACATGGATTTAGTCGATATATTTTTTTTCGGATCCTCTACCTGTGGTTTTGACCGTTACTTATGTTATTTTGACCGTCAAGTAGATGTTTTGATCACTGTAATGACATAAATACCCTCTTATATTTAAAAGTATGGTCCCTACGGTTTTGGATATCACGAATTTAGACCCTAATTTTTTAATTATTTATTTAACTATTAATATTGATATAACTTTTTTAATTCAAAAATAGTCAAAAAATATTAATCAAAAAAAAAATTTTTTTGACAGACCATTTTTTCTAAATTTGAATACTTTTATATAAAAGTTTAAAAAAAAATTAAAAATTATATCTTGAAAATTTACAAAGCGTTTAGGTCAAAAAATATTCAAAATATAATTTCAGTTAAGAAAAATATATTTTGAAAATTAATTTTCTGTTAAAAAAATTATCAATTTTTTTTAAAAAAAAAAAGGGATTAGGTAAAAAAAAATAGCAACGTACTTTATCAAATGTACCGATTTGGTACATAAATTTTAAAAAAGTTGTAGAAATGTAACGAACTTTCATAAGTGTTACAATTTGGTACGTGATGATGACATGTCATACCTGAAAGTCTGAGACGGACACCATTTATTATGTGACATGTCATCATCGCGTACCAAATTATAACACTTATTAAAGTTCGTTACATTTCTGCAACTTTTTTGAAGTTCACGTACCAAATCGATACATTTGAAAAAGTGTACTGCTATTTTACGACCTAATCCCTAACAAAATGATTACGTCAAAAAATATTCAAATTTTTTAAAAAATTTTCTGACAAAATTATTTAAATTTCTTTTGAATATTTTTGAATTAATAAAATTAATACTAATATTATGTAAAAAATTTTAACAAAAATTTTAAAAGATCTTTCGAAAACTATTTAAAATATTTATGGAAAACTTTTCTCTCAAAGTATACTTTTTTTTATGTCAAAAATTCTATTGTGACATATTCAATTTTTAAAAAAGTTTTGTAATATATATATATATATATATATATATATATATATATATATATATATATATATATATATATAAATATATATATATATATATATATATATATATATATATATATATATATTAAAAAATTTAATACTGATATTAGTAGTTAAATAAATAATAAAAAAATAAGGACTAAATTCGTGATACTTCACAAACCACCAGGACTATACTTTTAAGTATAAGAGGGTATTCTTGTCATTTTAGCCATCTAAACATCCACTTGACGGTCAACCTAACAGAATTAGTGGTAAAGGGACCAAACTCGTAACGGGTCTAAACCACAGGGAGAAGATCCGCAAAAAAAGTCTAGGGTCTAAATCCGTGAAACCAGACAAACTACATGTACCATTATGTAAGTAAGTATTTTAAGTTTAACAAAGTCGATTTTTTTTTAATTTATTTATATTAATAGTTGCTTTAACAATTGCTCAACGGCATTGTATAGGCAACCCATTATCTTTTTATCCAAGCGTAGTACGGAGTAACTTTTTATGCTATTTGCTTTTGATTTATTAAAGGAAAAGATGACATCAATTTTTCTACCGTAACAATAAATATGGAAAATTTACAAAAATGTATTACTTTTTTGTTCGGGAGTAGTATTTTCTTTCATCCAAAAGCTTTGTAAGAGTGTGATTTTTAATTCGTTAATGAGTATCATTTTATTCCGTAAACTTGGTGGGGGCATAATTGTATATAATCTGAAAAGTTATCAAAGAATATTAATGAAGTGTTTTGTAATTTACAGGAAAACCACAAGGACCATTTGAGAATGTCATTTAAAGATATTGAAGCAGCTACACAAAACTTTAGTCATGAAAATGACATTGGAGGTGGTGGTTTTGGTAGGGTGTACAAAGGAGAACTTGCATTTCAACATGGATCCTCTACAATTGTCGCAAAGCGGTTAGATACACGTCTTGGTCAAGGGGATCAACAGTTTTACAATGAGCTACATATTCTTTCTGAGTATAAGCATGAGAATGTCATCGGTCTTGTAGGCTATAACAACGACGAACAAGAAAGAATCATCGTATATGAATATGCATCCAAAGGAAGTCTTGATAACTATTTAAATGATGCTAGTCTTACTTGGATTAATCGGCTTAACATTTGCGTTGATGTTGCAAGGGGATTAGCTTTCCTTCATGGAGGTGTTCAAGAACACGAGGCAGTGATACATAGGGACATGAAAACCGCTAACATTTTACTATTTGATGACTGGAAGGCAAAAGTTGCTGATTATGGGCTTTCGTTAATATGTACAATCAGTGATGAAACAGACTATGTCATCGATCATGTTTCCGGAACACGAGGTTACTGCGACCCAGTATATCAAAAATCAGGTTTCTTAACCAAAGAATCTGATATTTATTCGCTTGGTGTAGTT
Organism: Artemisia annua; assembly: GCA_014162995.1. Lineage (NCBI taxonomy): Eukaryota > Viridiplantae > Streptophyta > Magnoliopsida > Asterales > Asteraceae > Artemisia > Artemisia annua. Next base: position 30,243 of record LBNU01013396.1, read on the forward strand.
TTATTTGAGATCTTGTATGGGAAATCAACGTATGAGATCAAGAAACGTGAGAATCAGTTTCTACATACTTTAGTTAAACAGCGCTTTGAGGAAGGAAGACTAGATGAGGTTGTGTTTAACGCTATAAAGAACCAAATCGTGCCGGAAGCATTGGCCACATATCTGACGATTGCCTACCAGTGCTTACATGATGATAGGGAAAAACGACCAACAGCACAAGATGTTTTAGTACAGCTTGAGAAGGCATTGGAATTGCAAGTAAGTGTTGACTCCTTAATGTCATTAGATGTCAAACATTAATAGTTAGTATGTTTTAATTTAAAGTAAATGTATTAAGTACTTTAGTTTATTTTATGGGTCGAATGTGTCACTGCATATGGGTCAAAAGTGTTAACCCAAACACCCATTATGTAGGCAGTTATATGGCAGTTATGTTAGTTGGCAGTTATGATTGAAGAGTCACAATGGTTGGAAAACAACTGCCATAGGTGTCGTTTAGATAGGTATAAATATGTATTCTGTAATACGCAAACATATAACAATTCAACATCAATAGAAAAGAAAGTTTGCTATTTATCCTTTGTCCCAATTTCACTGTTACATTCATTGCATTCTTATATTATCACACATACAGAAACATGGTTCACCACAATCACATTCTCAAACACAATTATGTACGTTGGTCACATATCTGTGCAAAAGTGGTATCAGAACCACGGCTCAGAACCATGGGAGAGGCCAACATTCAAACCTAATTAGAGATTTTACACTAGAAGGTATTTGCTAAGAGAAACACCAAAAAAGGCTGTAAGAAAAGCCTTTCACCAAAAGGGAAAGAGATGCTGGTGAAAAGAGTAATGGAGAATGAAGCCTTTAATGCTTCTAAGATGGCTGAGAAATCCAAAGATCATGGGAAGAAAGTTGCTGTAAGTACCAGGAAAGAAAGAAGAGCAAAGTGTTATATATGTAGAGAGAGAGGACATGTTTTATGGAATTGTGAAAACAGAAAGAAGATTGCCCACAAACCAAGATGATGCAGAAAAGGCCAAGTATACAGAAAAAGTTCATGTAATTGCAGATTACATGATTGAGGGAACAAATGATGAAACGTGGAATGAAGTATGGTATGTAAGTAACACTTACAAGCACCATATGCCCAAGAAGGATGTTGTTCAAAAGGTTGCAGTACAAGTTCAAAATGATTGGAAAAGAGGAGAATGAAAAGAAATTCATTTTCTCTTATGGACTTGGTGATGCCACTGTAAAGACAAGAGATGGTGACATGGTGATTTCAAACGTCCAATACACTCCGGAAGTTACATTAAACATTCTTAGTTATGACTTATTGGAGGAGCAAGGGTATGCAGTAAAGGTTGACAACAACATATGCAGTCTGAAGTATATGTATGATGAGAAGAAGGAAGGGATAGAGAAATCACAAGAAAAAGAGGCAAGTAAAGAAGGTTATGGACCAAAAGATGTTGTCTCAGAACACAACAAATTCTTGGAGAATTATTTTGAGTCCATAGATCCTAAAGAGGAATGCTTATTAGTAAATGGTTTGGAGGATTTAGCATGGGACAGGAATGAGACACATGATTATGTTGATGAAGAATACATAAGCTGGAATGGGTCACTATATGCATTGAAAGTAAACTCATTTGCAAGATTCTTATCATTCATGAACCTGTTGAAGAAAGATAGCCTAGTCTACAAACACTGGGAAATTTTTAGCAAGAAGTATGTGGAAATGTTGAAGTGGTTTTATCTAGTTTATCTCAATCAGGATACACTAGACAAAATACCACCAGTTATTGGAGTGATGGAGATTAACTTGCTTAGCCTGCATAAAATAGTTGATAGTCTTGGAAGCTATTTGTGTGTTACACTTGGTAACAAATGGAATAACATTGCATAGTTACAAGGCCTGACAAATGGTGAAGAGGAAGCAATAAGAGATTGTTATAAGAGGTTCATAGATATGAATCAAGTGTATTATGAAACTGCAATAGTGCCTTGGCATGAAGAGGCAAGTAAAGAAGGTTATGGACCAAAAGATGTTGTCTCAGAACACAACAAATTCTTGGAGAATTATTTTGAGTCCATAGATCCTAAAGAGGAATGCTCATTAGTAAATGGTTTGGAGGATTTAGCATGGGACAGGAATGAGACACATGATTACGTTGATGAAGAATACATAAGCTGGAATGGGTCGGTCACTATATGCATTGAAAGTAAACTCATTTGCAAGATTCTTATCATTCATGAACCTGTTGAAGAAAGATAGCCTAGTCTACAAACACTGGGAAATTTTTAGCAAAAAGTATGTGGAAATGTTGAAGTGGTTTTATCTAGTTTATCTCAATCAGGATACACTAGACAAAATACCACCAGTTATTGGAGTGATAGAGATTAACTTGCTTAGCCTGCATAAAATAGTTGACAGTCTTGGAAGCTATTTGTGTGTTACACTTGGTAACAAATGGAATAACATTGCATAGTTACAATGTGACAACCCGTAAATTTCCCTACATGTCCTTTTTGGAGAAAAGATCATTTATTTTGAGTTTGGAATCATTTTCGAGAAACTAGACGTATTTATATTCATTCTTATCGGAAATATTGTTTTGAACGCGTTGGTGTAATTCCCGTGTCACGAATCTTCCGTTTACTTGTTTAAATGAGCCCCGAACCTCGTTTCGTGAAAGATAACAAAAATTACGTAAATGGTCCCTGCGCAGAAATTACAACTTTCCCTTCTTCTTCCTAGGGTATCACTTTTAGTCCCTAGTGGAAATATTATGTTTTGAGGGTGCTATATAAAGAAACTTATATACCATTTAGGGTTTTGATAACCCATTTCACATTATAGCAGCTCCTACCCTCTCTCCCTCATTTCTCAGCCGCCACTTGTCCGGCCAAGTTCCGGCCACACCGCAGATCACCACCTCTCACCGCCATCACCAACATAAACCTTGTGACCCCCTCGTCACCTCTAGGTATCACACGCGCCCTATATTCATATCTATCACCATGATAACATCACCAACGCCAGCAATACCTCCTCTATAAAAACCTTCATCTCACCTTTATTCATGGTGATGAATATCTTTTAAGGCTTCACGCGCAGCCGTGTCAAGATCTCGCCGCCACCATCTCATTGCCGACACCATGAAGACAAGGAAAAGAGAGTTTCGTTGTTAGATCGATTAGGGTTTTGTTGAAGGGCTGTTCGTGATTTGGTATCCGCGACTCGCCTGCTCCTCCTCGTCTCGTGTTTCTATCTTTTCTCTCCATCTCGTTATCTTCTATTCTTTCAGCTTCTTGGTATGACGAAAACCATTTTATTATTTACTTTGGTTACTAAATTTTAAGACTTGTGATAGTTTTCGTGGACTAAGAAACAGATTTACAACTTGATTTAAAAATAAGTTTGTGTGATAAAAAGATGGATTAAAACAGATTGGTACATGTATTTGTGTGGTGAGGAACTGTTAAAAGGGTATTTGTTTGTTTGTTTGTTACCGAGTCAACTCGGTGAGTCGACTCAGTGAGTATGATGAACCGGGTTACATTTCAGTGGTGTTTGTTTGATTTCATGTGATGATACGGGTCGGGACGACCCGGATATGACTATGGTTTTGACTGTTGCTTGATATTGCCAAAAATGTTATTCTTTTTCTTGACTTAGGTTTGCTTTCTTTGCAACCGATTAGCGTGTTTGTGTGTTGAAATGTTCACAAGGATGAATAGATATTGATAAGGTTGAGTTTGTTTGTTCCTGATTCGATCCACAAGAGTAAACTGAGAATGTTTGCTAATTTGTTTGGACTCATAACGTTTCATTTTGTTTTACCTTGGTCTCGGCTCAGTGACACCCAAGGGGGGTGTCGAGTTTGGTAAAACCCACATAGGGTACTTGTTTGTTCGTTAAATCAGTCACAAGGGTGTGTTAGTTTGTTTGGTTTGGATTAAAAATGGGCTCAAGCTCATAGTATCACCAAGGTCATATTGGATTAAAAATATACTTAAGGTGTGTTAATTATGTTGTCACAATATAAATAAAATCTATTTAGTATGGAAACATTTAACGTAACAAATTCGTTTGACTCTTGGATTATGGTACGTTTCGGTTTATACTGTGGGATTGTGGCATGGAATTGGATGACATGGATTACATATTTACTTTCGACTTCAACTAAATATTGGACAATGCGGGTATTTAATGGATTGAAACTATTGAATGTTTATTTATTTGGACATTGGACGTGTGGACAATTATTGGACTTATATTAATACTCGTTGGACATGGGACATTTTAGACTTATTGGACTTGAACCGAATACAATATATTAGACTCTATACGACTTTAATATATTTGATTCGTAACGGATACACAATAAGTAAATAATGTCTAATAATCAACGAATACACTTTATAGTTTTCTAATAAATTTCCGGGAAATATTGTTTTAGAGAATTGAATTTATTTAAAGTCTATTGACTTGGGAAAGTTATATAAGTGGACGCGTCATGCCGAAATTTATAAAACTTTCTAAACTCACATTTTTATTTCTAAACTTACATTTTATTTCTAAATCTTTTAAGATTTCTTTTATAAAACCCGATAAAGTATTCAAAATGAATAGTTTTATTTAATCGTTAAAACCCTTTCACATTTGAATTATTAACTTGTGACTTTTTATAAAACATATGGGACTATTTTAAACTATTTGGGAATTATGGGGTAAATACCGAAACTAACCGATTGACCTATTTTATATTAAATAGTTAATTGTCGTCGTAGTCTAGATTTTCTTTGAATAACCTGAGTTGTTAGTATTTCTTGATCTTGTCAATGTCGTTTTCCCTTTGGCGTGAGTTGCATGTTGATGTCTTTATCATTTTGGCGTGAGTAGTATTTTGAGTCTATGTCTTCTTACCACACCACACGAAACATAAAGCTTTCTTACGAAACATTGATACTTAACTTTTTACAAGTAATGATTTGAGTAATCCACGAAAACTATGACACATCGTCTTTTATAGACTTTATTATTGTACGAACTATATTTTGAGATAATCGTATGCGTATTAGGATGTACCCTCATGTTCGTACTACTTGGTGCCGTCGTGCCCATCTTTTGGATATCGTTGTGATTAGCTCTAGATGCCAAGTTGAGTCGGTCGTGATCTTTGCATTGCTGTGGCTAAGGTGAGTTCATAGCCCCCTTCTTTTAAATAAGTTTTCATAACTATTTTGGGGGAGAATACATGCTCTTTTACTAAATGCAATGATTTCTTACTTGAGTACGTGAACGATTTGATTAAGTTTGAATGATTGAATGATTGATTGATTGATTGATTGATGATTGATTGAGTAATTTATCGAAGTATTGAATTAAGTATTTGAAGGCATTATGTGCTTGCCTGTTTATATGAGAGCCTTCTAGCTCAAACTGTTTTACTTGGACCTGCTACTGCAAATTGTTTTGCTACATGTGTGGACTAGTTAAGGGTAGACAATAGTAGATGTTGACCTAAAGCTAGGGCGATACCCTACTTTGNATGTTTTAGTACAGCTTGAGAAGGCATTGGAATTGCAAGTAAGTGTTGACTCCTTAAGGTCATTAGATGTCAAACATTAATAGTTAGTATGTTTTAATTTAAAGTAAATGTATTAAGTACTTTAGTTTATTTTATGGGTCGAATGTGTCACTGCATATGGGTCAAAAGTGTTAACACAAACACCTATTATGCAGGCAGTTATATGGCAGTTATGTTAGTTGGCAGTTATGATTGAAGAGTCACAATGGTTGGAAAACAACTGCCATAGGTGTCGTTTAGATAGGTATAAATATGTATTATGTAGTATGCAAACATATAACAATTCAACATCAATAGAAAAGAAAGTTTGCTATTTACCTTTTGTCCCAATTTCACTGTTACATTCATTGCATTCTTATATTATCACACATATAGAAACATGGTTCACCACAAACACATTCTCAAACACAATTATGTTGGTCACACACCTGTGCAAAAGTAAGTATTCACTGTTTCAAAAAAGTTGGCTTCCTTTAAATATTTTTTTTGTTTAGACTAAACTTTGCTCTTCGACTTCACTTTGTCTTCTTTTAGTCTTGTTCAAAGTTTAGTGTACCAAAACCGTTATACTTAAAAAAAAACAAGTAAAAAATCAAACTACATCATACTTTCAGAAATAGCTGGCTTCCTTTTAAATGACTTGGTTTTGTGTTAAAAAAATTTATAATTTGTGTCAGGTAAAGGATGTACCCGTTTCCAAGGAATCCTAGAGATGGCAAGAAATCCTGGACATATGTTAAGTATGTGTTAGAATAGTGACTTAAACTTTAAGGGTTGTTTGGTAACTTTGGTAAATTAGGTGACTTGTCCTACAAGTTTGGTTAGAATTTGGAAACTCTTTATGACGGTTTGTTTGGTGCCTATAAATAGAGGTCAATGGCATTAGTTTCTTTGTACCTTTTGAATAATAGTTTGGTACCGTTTGAATTTGTCTTTGAATTTGGTTTTGTATTTCGTTTGGTTATTTGAATAAAGCTTCCGCTTCATTTGTTTGGATTTGTTTGTTTGTTTCGTCTTTGAATTATCAACAAGTGGTATTAGAGCCTGGTTTGTTTAGCCATGAAGAAGAAAAAGAAAAAGAAAAATGAGGTTCAATTGTTCTGGTTTCAATAATTCGTGATTGGGACTTGTTTATTTAGTTCGTACTTCGTAGTATTAAAGATTTGGTTTTGTTATCATCAAGTTTGGCATTTGTTAAGATTGGGCTGTTTGTTTGAATTTGGGCTTTTGGTTAGAATTGGATTTTTGGGTTTTTTGTTTGTTCGATCAACATGAAGCTCCTCACTTTTTGGTTTAATTTTTAGTTATGGGNTTGCAAGGGGATTAACTTTCCTTCATGGAGGTGTTCAAGAACACGAGGCAGTGATACATAGGGACATGAAAACTGCTAACATTTTACTATTTGATGACTGGAAGGCAAAAGTTGCTGATTATGGGCTTTCGTTAATATGTACAATCAGTGATGAAACAGACTATGTCATCGATCATGTTTCCGGAACACGAGGTTACTGCGACCCAGTATATCAAAAATCAGGTTTCTTAACCAAAGAATCTGATATTTATTCGCTTGGTGTAGTTTTATTTGAGATCTTGTATGGGAAATCAACGTATGAGATCAAGAAACGTGAGAATCAGTTTCTACACACTTTAGTTAAACAACGCTTTGAGGAAGGAAGACTAGATGAGGTTGTGTTTAACGCTATAAAGAACCAAATCGTGCCGGAAGCATTGGCCACATATCTGACGATTGCCTACCAGTGCTTACATGATGATAGGGAAAAACGACCAACAGCACAAGATGTTTTAGTACAGCTTGAGAAGGCATTGGAATTGCAAGTAAGTGTTGACTCCTTAAGGTCATTAGATGTCAAACATTAATAGTTAGTATGTTTTAATTTAAAGTAAATGTATTAAGTACTTTAGTTTATTTTATGGGTCGAATGTGTCACTGCATATGGGTCAAAAGTGTTAACACAAACACCTATTATGCAGGCAGTTATATGGCAGTTATGTTAGTTGGCAGTTATGATTGAAGAGTCACAATGGTTGGAAAACAACTGCCATAGGTGTCGTTTAGATAGGTATAAATATGTATTATGTAGTATGCAAACATATAACAATTCAACATCAATAGAAAAGAAAGTTTGCTATTTACCTTTTGTCCCAATTTCACTGTTACATTCATTGCATTCTTATATTATCACACATATAGAAACATGGTTCACCACAAACAAATTCTCAAACACAATTATGTTGGTCACACACCTGTGCAAAAGTAAGTATTCACTGTTTCAAAAAAGTTGGCTTCCTTTAAATATTTTTTTTGTTTAGACTAAACTTTGCTCTTCGACTTCACTTTGTCTTCTTTTAGTCTTGTTCAAAGTTTAGTGTACCAAAACCGTTATACTTAAAAAAAACAAGTAAAAAATCAAACTATATCATACTTTCAGAAATAGCTGGCTTCCTTTTAAATGACTTGGTTTTGTGTTAAAAAAATTTATAATTTGTGTCAGGTAAAGGATGTACCCGTTTCCACGGAATCCTAGAGATGGCAAGAAATCCTGGACATATGTTAAGTATGCATAAAGCTAAGTTGTCAAGATGAAAAACTTGGAGGCTAAAGTTGTTGAAGATCTGGCAAGATGATTATCTGCAAGCGTGCAAGTTTTAAGTTTGGAGTATATTTAACGCTTATTAGTTTGTGTCTTAAACAAAATTAAAAACACATGTTGATATGTTTGAGATCTTTTGTTGTCTTTTGTGTAAGTTTTAACGGATAAAAATTAATGAATATGTCCGGACTCGAACTCGAGACTTCGGGATTGCACACTTTACGTATGAGTTTCAATTAATAATAATTATTGTATTAGTTACGAATAATTATTAAATTCACGAAATAAGCACTTAACGGTACCTAGCGACCGTTAGACGAAAAGGCAAGAAGGATCTAGAGATTCCTCTTGGGCTAGGATCGGCCAAACACCCCTATCCCACATCGCCTGGGATAGGAAATGCTCCAAGGTTGGGATAGTATAAATACATGGCCTCATGTATTCATTCATCACATCCCTTGGTTTACAAAGCAAGCCAATCTTTCTCCTAGTCCCTTTCCTTGAGCTATTGCGATTGAGGCATACCCCATTGGGTGGGCATTCGATTTGCTAAGGCTCTTCTAGTAGTGCTTGCTTCGTGAATCAAGAACCTAGCTTTTCTATTGAAACGCTAATAGTACGTGTGTGTGAGAACGAAGATTTAGCATACTTTTGCTAACGGTGATCTTGCCCTATTCGACTATCTATTAGTCGATTCATATAAGCCCTCTCCTAGGGTTTATAAGTTCTTGTTCTTGGAAGCTTTTAGAGGTACGCATTTCCTTTTTATGTTTGGTTAATTAATTACTTGTATTTGATCTTTTCCGCTGCGTACTCTTAGATGTTTATGTGTTTATGTCTTTTATATTATTCACATATTCCAACATTTTGTAGTGTGGATTGTCGAAACACTTTTGATATGTGGAAAAAACAAATAAACAGATATAACTCCCTGAGAGTCATTTGAATTGGCACCTCCCAAAAGTACTTAGCAAGTTTCAAAATAAGTGGTTGTTTTTTGGTGAAATGGTGAAAATATATATTACTTTTGAAAGGAAGAAGATTCTCTCTTTTGAAACCTTATACACATGGATATTTCACTCTTATTGTGCTATAACAAGACTATAGCTATCAATAAGGCTGCGTATCAGAAACAAATTACAAGCTAAAACATACAAGACTACATTCTTAAACATGCAAATAAGTGGTTTGTTTCTATCTAAACACTTAAAAAACTCCTCATCCAATTAATAAAGTACACAAAATGATAAACTTAAGGATCACAAAGAAAAAGCTACCAGTATTTGCCAATGCAAGACAGTTTTCTCATTCAAGATTTTTATGAAATGCTTAATTATGTCATGTTCAAGAATCTTTTACCTTTTTACTTCCTTATGTTCCCTCAATTTCCTTGTGATAATCAGCTTGTAGCCTTCTTTTTTTCAGTAAATTTGTGTTATATCTGATTACATGATACTTTTGTTCTCTATACAACTTCTCTCTAGCGAGGTGAGCCAGAAAAACCAGAGATGCAAAAATGAAAATAAAAATTACTGTAGAAACTCAACAGGCCCGCGTTTATAACGTGTACGACCCATAATTTCTAGTTATCTTTTTTAATTGTATTTTCCTTGTTTTTATATGTTTCTCTTTATATTATCTGAGACCAAACCTAATTCTCCTGAAGTTGTCTTGGCCCTTTATTTGTCTAACTGGTCCTGGGTCTTAACTGCTTAACTAGTCTGATCGACATTAAACCAGTCATGATCCTGCACAACTGTAGTGGGCCTTAAACAAGAAAAATAAGCCTTTGGCATAAATCCCAGTCCTAACAACCAGTTGAGCTTAACTAGCGATGGCAAGAATGGTTTGGTCGGTAGCTTGGGCAGCGGAGATCAAAACAAGACTGATCGGGGTGACTTGCAAACGCCCACTTGTCATTTTTATGCAAAACATTAATACGTTAGATATGATTACGACTACTGAAGTATTACAATAATAACAAAAAAAAAATAATAATAAAAAAAAAAAAAGAATTAGGAAATTGTTTGCATTTAAAATACACTTCTGGTGACTTTTGACCCGTTTAACCCTCTTTTATTTTACCTACAAGATTTTACTTAACCCATTTGAGATTAAATGTCACTTGTATCGACCAATTTCTAATTATATGAAGCTGGTTTGCTGAGGTTTAAAGGTTTGTGTTTTCCAGACGATTGTCCAAAAATACATAATCTGGGACTGTGGGAGTCAAAGGTGGCTCTAAGGTTATCGGATGCCTCGTGTATTATATTAGTCCCTTTGACTTTGTATGATCCTAAAATTGTTGTACAGATTGAGGCATTCGAGAGTTTATCAGGAGATTGCTTAAGAGTGTTTTATTGATCCAAAAACTGAGGAGTTGGGATCCCTAGGTACTAGGAAGTTTCTTGCTTGGTCAACCTAGGACTTTAAGGTTGACAAATTAAGTAGTTGACTTCTCCAAGTTTCTTGGAGTTTGACATCCTTTGACCCTTTACAACTCAGTTTCTGAATCATTAGTTGACATGGTTTAACCTTTTACAAAGATCATTACCTTGTTATTTGTAGTCATCTAGATACTGGAGACTAATCATTAATTTATTTAGAATTTTTTCATCAAATAATTGGTTTATGTGGAATATGATTAAGAACATCAGGCAGAAGTTCATAGTTCCTAACACTCGCGTATCTAAATTTGAGAACATGTGAGTTGCGAAATTTGCAAATTAGTTACGATTCTTATTTTGAGTGAGCTAGGCAGACCAAAACTCATTAGCTTATCCCTTATACATTTTTAAATACTTGTGTTGACTACAAGTTTTATTATATTGCTACAACAACTCACAGACAGACGACACTATGGATTATACTAATTTCTGCTTCAATTATTTTGATTAGGAATTTTGCATATAAATGGTCTTAACATTCTTTATAGGTACTAATTCACATTATTTGTTGTGTCATGAAAAAAGATAGTGATCTATCTGGTCCTTCTATTACTGACTGGAATACAATTGAAGATCTTATGTCAGAACTCAGAAGTGTTGGTCAATGTACCCTTACTTTGTCTTCTTTGATGTGTATAATGAATAGGAGACATACTCCATGGGCATTGTTTGCCGAGTTATGTGCTTTACTTTTCTTTTTGACNAAAAAAAAGAATTAGGAAATTGTTTGCATTTAAAATACACTTCTGGTGACTTTTGACCCGTTTAACCCTCTTTTATTTTACCTACAAGATTTTACTTAACCCATTTGAGATTAAATGTCACTTGTATCGACCAATTTCTAATTATATGAAGCTGGTTTGCTGAGGTTTAAAGGTTTGTGTTTTCCAGACGATTGTCCAAAACATACATAATCTGGGACTGTGGGAGTCAAAGGTGGCTCTAAGGTTATCGGATGCCTCGTGTATTATATTAGTCCCTTTGACTTTGTATGATCCTAAAATTGTTGTACAGATTGAGGCATTCGAAAAACTGAGGAGTTGGGATCCCTAGGTACTAGGAAGTTTCTTGCTTGGTCAACCTAGGACTTTAAGGTTGACAAATTAAGTAGTTGACTTCTCCAAGTTTCTTGGAGTTTGACATCCTTTGACCCTTTACAACTCAGTTTCTGAATCATTAGTTGACATGGTTTAACCTTTTACAAAGATCATTACCTTGTTATTTGTAGTCATCTAGATACTGGAGACTAATTATTAATTTATTTAGAATTTTTTCATCAAATAATTGGTTTATGTGGAATATGATTAAGAACATCAGGCAGAAGTTCATAGTTCCTAACACTCGCGTATCTAAATTTGAGAACATGTGAGTTGCGAAATTTGCAAATTAGTTACGATTCTTATTTTGAGTGAGCTAGGCAGACCAAAACTCATTAGCTTATCCCTTATACATTTTTAAATACTTGTGTTGACTACAAGTTTTATTATATTGCTACAACAACTCACAGACAGACGACACTATGGATTATACTAATTTCTGCTTCAATTATTTTGATTAGGAATTTTGCATATAAATGGTCTTAACATTCTTTATAGGTACTAATTCACATTATTTGTTGTGTCATGAAAAAAGATAGTGATCTATCTGGTCCTTCTATTACTGACTGGAATACAATTGAAGATCTTATGTCAGAACTCAGAAGTGTTGGTCAATGTACCCTTACTTTGTCTTCTTTGATGTGTATAATGAATAGGAGACATACTCCATGGGCATTGTTTGCCGAGTTATGTGCTTTACTTTTCTTTTTGACCAGATAACATGCTTCTTTCCATTAGCAACAAAACAAGGAGATATGGACCAATTGTAAGACAGCTATCTTGGACACTTGTGGGCCTCACTTTTGTCTTTTATGCATATTTGTATACATGCATATATACTTTTGTGTTTTGTGTATAATTTATGATTTAGAAATTAGAACAATTGATATTGGACAATGATGACTTACGGTTTTACTTGATGGAACACAAGTTGGACATTGCTATAAGAAAAGGCCTACCATAAACAAACTACATTAAAATAAGACCATTTATCCAAATCTTTCTTCTCAATACTCAAATGACAATTCTATTCTTACACATTTGAGAACTAAAAACATACTGAATGACTAAAACCTCAAATCTAAAAACAAAATCCTACTTTATGATTGTGGAAACATTTAACTATGAGTAGATGACTGTTTCATTAAAGGTTGTGAAGTTTTCCCCCATTCTTCAGGTGAACATTTAACTTCCATCAGCAGCGCAACCACTTCTTTCATTGTTGGCCTTTCCGCGGGTGAAGAATTGACACAAAACATTGCAATACCGAGTGTTTGTAGCATTTCTTGGACCATTTGATCAGGTAGTCCTTGGAGCTTGGTGTCGAGAATAGTGACCGCTGGCTCAAAACTTCCCATTTTCTTTTTCACCCACTCGACTATATGTGAACCTTCCCTTAACCGATTTTCAACTGCACTGCGTCCACTTAAGATCTCTAATAACACCACCCCGTAACTATAGACGTCACTCTTTTCTGTTATGTTCATCGTGTAACCATATTCTGCAGAAAATAAACATAATTCTATTAAAAGATGCAGATAAGTAATTAAAAGAAACTGAATAGTTAACGCAATTTTATGAGCGAAAAGCCAAATCCAATGAGGAAAATAAATACTTGCCTGGAGCAATGTATCCGTACGATCCAGCTATCCTCGACATGGCATGCTGATAATTTGTAGAGCTCATAAGCTTCGCGAGCCCAAAATCTGCTAAATAAGCCTCATATTTACAATCAAGAAGTATGTTGTTACACTTAACATCTCTATGAAGAATTGCTGGCACACAATCATGATGAAGATACGCGAGCCCTTGTGCAGACCCCACCGCAATCTTATACCTAGTTTCCCAATCCAAATTCCTGTTAGTTTGCAACAACTGTTGCAAGTTCCCATTAGCAATGTGATTGTAAAGCAAAAGTTTCACACTTCTATTAGAACAATAGCCCAAAAGTTTGACAATATTCCGGTGTCGAATATGACCAAGAATTTGTATCTCAGCTGCAAAGGAATCTATGGCGGGTTCTTCATCTTTTTTTGTTTTCCAGAGTTTCTTTACCGCAATGATTTCACCATTTGGCATTTCAGCTTTGTAAACGACCCCCGAGCACCCTTTCCCTATCACGTTCTCGTCTTTTAAGCATTCCAAAATGTTATCAATAGTAAACCCGAGCTTTGTGAAGGGTATAAACGTCCATGGATATGAGAAATCGTCACCACGAGAATCGGGGTTTGAGTCGTTTAATGAATTCTTGATCATGTACTTATGGTTCCTTGACACAAAGACCCACATGGCCCCTGCCGCAAGGGTAACAGATGCAATGATTAGTACCACTAAACCTACCGTTTTGACTGATTTCAACCCGTTTCTTGTTGGTGTTCGTGAAGAGCACGAATAACCGTCTGCTGATTCACAAAGACCTTCATTTTGGATGAATGATTCGGGTGTTAGAGTTCGAAAAAAGGGTGTGGATGGGATTGGACCCGTGAAATTATTGTAGGAAACATTTAGGGAAGTGAGGCTAGTGAGTGAACTCAAGATTAGTATCTTCCCATGAAACGAGTTGTGTGAAAGATCAAGTGATTGTAACTGAGTCAGCCCTTTTATTGACTCGGGTATTTCACCTTGGAATCTATTTGAACTCAAGTCAAGACTAATAGTCAAACTTGTGATTGACCCAATCTCAGGCGGGATTTGACCCGAGAGACCATTTGAACTCAAATCAAGAAGTGTTAACTTTTGCAAGTTTTTTATTGATGATGGGATCGAACCTGTTAACAGATTGTTGTTGAGTATGAGTTTATTCAAGTAACTAAAGTTACCAAAACTCAATGGTATTTGACCCGTGAACCCGTTTTGACTCAAATCAAGCTGCTCAAGATTCACTAACTCACCCAACTCAGGCGGGATTTCACCTGTTATATGATTATTATGAACATCTAAAAGCTCAAGAACTGTAATATTACCTAGCTCACGAGGCAATACACCGGAAAAATGATTAGTATACAAATCCAGAAACACAAGGTTTGGCAATTGCCCGATCTCCCTAGGAATAGGACCTGAAAGCTGATTCTCACCAAGCCGTAATCTAACCAACGACTGACAATTTCCGACACTTTTAGGCACTTTTCCCGACAGTGAATTCCCAAGTAGCAACAATTTGCTCAACTTCTTTAAACTGAATATTTCTTCCGGGATTTCCCCTGTTAGCTTATTTTTTGACAAATCAAGCGAGTAAAGCTCAGTGCAGTTACCAAAAGACGACGGTATCATACCAGAAACCATATTCCCCCATAAAAAGAAACTTTGTAACATCTTCAAGTTCCCAATTTCCCACGGAATCTGACCAGAAATTTGATTCTTATCAAGCTGAATCGCAGTTAAACTCGTGCAATTCCCAATCTCTGCTGGAATCCTCCCCGTAAACGTGTTTTCAGACAAATGAAGCTGTTCAAGAACTTTCAACTTCCCTAACTCCCTCGGTATTTCACCACTCAACTCATTTGCCGAAACATCAAACACAACAAGCTCAGAACAATTTGAAAGCTCAACAGGAATCGAACCCGTTAATGAATTCCCCCAAAGTAACAAACTCGTAAGCTTCTGAAGCATACCCAACTCTTTAGGAATCAAACCCTTAAGCTTATTCATATGAAGATACACATTCCTCAACTCAGAACACAACCCTAACTCACTAGGTATCTCACCAGATATCTCAGTATCATAAATCGCCAAAGTTTGTAACTTCACCATATTCTTAAAAGTCTTCGGAATCGAACCTGACAACCCCGTTGCTGCTACACCAAAAGTAGTCAAATTTGCTAGAAACCCCAACTCGGGCGGTATTTCACCTACCAAATAAGGGTTACCACCTATTCTAAACTCTTGTAATGATACTAAAGACCCTAGTTCAGGTGGAATAGTACTATTTATCAAATTATCTTGTATACAAAAGTATTCCAAGGCCGTAAGATTCGATATCTGAGACGGGATTTTCCCTGTTAGCTGATTCGAGTCTAGATACAAAAACTGCAAAGAACTGAGTAAACCTAGCTCAGCAGGAATACGGCCCGAAAGAGAATTTGACGACAAGTCTAGCAGCCTGAGATTTTGCAAAGAGCCAAGCTCCGGTGGTATTTGGCCGGAAATATTGGTGGATGAGAGGTTAAGAAGCTGTAAAGAGGTGAGTGATGCAAGTGTTGGTGGTAAAGATGTGAGGTTTAAGAATGTGTTTGGTATTGAAAGTGATATGACTTTGTTTTGTGGTGAACATGTTACACCTTGCCATGAACATGGTGTTGGTGATGATGAGTTCCATGATGGTAGGACGGTGGTGTGGCTGCCGGAGACGAGGGTTAGGAGGGTTTCTCCGTCTGGTGATAGGGCGGTTAGTGGTGGTGGGATGCTTAGCATCAACAAAGTGAAAAAGAGTGAAAGTTTGGACATTTTGATGTGTGGAAAAGGGTTTGTTGCCGGAAAATAGTGGTGGCTGATGGTGGTTTATGGTGGTGTGTGGTGGTGGATGGTGGCAAGATTTAAGCTAAGGTGACAATATGCATGCAAAGATTAAACATATGAGGTTTTTCCTGTTCAGGTTATCCGAGCTGTCAGTCTAGTCAGTCTAGACTGATGTACGCGGTCTAACCGAGGTATCTTTAAAGTTGGTGAAAAAGGGTATTGATGAAAAATGATGGTGGTGGTTTATGATGGTTGGTGGCGGTGGAGGTGAAGAGTAAAAAAGGTTTCAAATAAGGGGGACAAAATGCATGTGAAAGAGGGTTTTAAGGTGGTGGGGTAAATGCTAGCTTAAAACTTACTCGTGTGTTTGTGTCACTAAAAAAACAAACCCATGCATGTGAACAACCAGCTCTTAAAAAAAAGTAAAACTATCTTTGTTTCTAAATGAAATCTTACCGGAAAACTGTGTCCTCCACCTTACACGGCGGCGCTTGTGGTGGTTCTAGTGGTGGTAGTGGTGAAAACTGGCCAACTTATGGTTGCACTACTTGTGAGGTGTTTTTACTAGGGTTAGCATAAGAAAGGAATATTCCGGCGAGTGGTGGTGGTGGCTGTAGTGGTTATGGTGGTGGCAAAGGACATTGAAGTGTGAAGGTGTTGAGAGTGAATGAGTTGGAGTTTTGGAACATGGAGATGCTCAAAATGTTTGGTTTTAAATACCAACAAGAAGTTATTTATTTTATAAAAAATGATTAGGGCACAAGGGTCATCAAAAATACCATACTACCCTTGCAATGGACTCATTAGTCAATAGTCATCATTCGTCAACAAACCATTACAAGTCCTACAAGGCCGATTTTTCGTCGATTAGGGCTCCGTCTCTGGATGTAACGAAGATTGAAAAATACACCTGAAATAAATATATTGTTTACTGGGATGGAATCACGACAAAAAACGACCGGATGAACAAAAAATTTAAACTGTAAAGAGTAGTCACAAATTTTAGAACCAGATGCATTTATACAAATTAAAATAGATGAAAAACAACTAACATTACAATATAAAATTACATCGATGTCTTGTGAGACACTGAGACCCTTAGTTTTGTAACTGATTGTCTAGTTAAATAAACATATCATCATTGGGTTTGAGTTATAAGTAAAAGAGTAAAATTAGGCTGGTTAGGTAATTTTGAAAAATCGGGTCGGGTCCAAATTGGGTAAGAATCTAAAGATTCATAGGATTCAATGTTTTCAGAGTCCATGAGATGAGAGAAGTGGCAATAGTATCTAGGAGATTGTGAAAGGCTAAAGATGAAGGCTTGGATTAAGCATGCAAATTTATTCATTTATGTCTTAGTTTAATTATTTCAAGGCTTGTTTCCATTTCTTTAATAAACTTTATCTTGGTTTTTGGATTAAACTTTATTACCGTAACAAATTTACCCAAAATAAATAAAATAATCAATGTTTTTATATTGATTATTAAGAATCTTCATCTTCATTCATAAAAAAGAGAGTCACAATGTGTTTATTATATATGATCAATTGATCAGATTAATTTATATTGTGTTCATGTGAATAGAAATCTTGTGAAGCTTTTATTCAAGTTGGACCTGTAAGGTAATGTATAAAAAACAAGTATCGTGGATACAATGTTTAGTTGTTTATCGAAAATTAAGCAACATTCGGAACAGTACAAAAGAAACTTAGAAACTATATGACAAAACAACTACTTGAGTCCTTTCGTTCCAAGTTTGTTATTTAAGGTTAAACCGAAGCGAGTTTTCTCCACAATTCTATAGAGGTACGAACAAATTAGAAATGTTAGGCGACTACTTATAGACGGGGATTGAACATTATTGTTATACATCAACAAATTAGACATGTTTTTAAGCATGTTGGCTAGAAAAAAGTTATTTTATTTTATTCTATAATAATGTACAAAGTTAAAATTTTCCAATGTTAAATATGGTTTTGGACTACACTTTTCTTTGAGCACTCGTGTGTTTATGCCATATTACAGTATCTGGATTTGGGTAGGTCGTAGTTGTAGTCTTGTAGAGGTAAGTTATAACAAGAAACTTCCAAAATAAGGGCAAGTTTGGTAGTTCCAAATTATGTCCTTTTTTTTACAGTGTAATTATTATTGGGCACGGTTAAATATATTGGGGGTAACCCGAGGAGAGGAGGTAGTGGGTGTGTTTTGGGAATAGGGTTAAAGGCTTGAAATTTACTTGTTTATTTAGCAAATATTAAATATATAGTCACATGAATGAGAAATAAGTTTAAGTAACTTATAGATAACATCAAAGTTTAAGTTTTTAAAAAAGCTTTTTACACGTATTTCCCATGAAAAAGTATTAGCTAAAGATGTTTGTAGAATTGAAATAAGAAAGTTGTATAACTGACTGGTTCATATAACATCTATTGATCTAAGTTGTTGTGGCTCACAATGTAGGTGAAAAGATGAGTAGGGATAAGAAGTACTAGTAGGAGTTAACAATGCCTAAAGGTTTATTGTCACACTTGGATCCTCCATATATATAAATAGGAAAGTAAACCTATTGTGGTACGATCGGATTCACGAACTAATCAAATGTTGGACAAATGCGTTGTCATCTTGTTTATCTTTCTCACTGGTTTTTGACATATTAAATAATAATAATAATAATAATAATAATAAAGGTAACACATACATGTATTTACTAATAATGGATATGCACGAAAACAATCGAGAAGCATTTTTGTGCGTATTGAAGCTTAAGAGCAGTCGGTACCCTGCATTGCGAGGGTCATGCCATCCCAAAACGCTAACACTATGGTGTCACAAGGACACCATGGCTGGGGCCGTAGTGCCTCGTGTCGTGGTGACCAACCAATCGGTAGTGCATTTTTCTTTTCTTTTCTTTTCTTTTGTTTTCTTTTCCTTTCTTTTCTTTTGTTGTATTTTTGTTGTATTATGTTACTAGTTATAATGCCCGCGCACGCGCGGGTTTTTTTAAAAAAATTTTGAATGATATATTTTTATTTATTAAAGAACAAATAATTTAATTTTTATTTTGCTTGATTTATGATTTTTAATTGTAGTTTTTTATGATTAAAGATAATCATTTAAATCTTATCTATATTTTTTGTATTTATCTTCTACTTGTATAGTATATCAACAAAACGAATTTAAAAACTTATAAATTAAATAATAATTATCATATTACCCAATAAGGAAATATTCTTTTTTTTCAAAATGACAAAGTACCACTAGGGGTTTTGTTTTATTATATAAGAGATGTGTGGTCTCATAGAACCACATTTACCCATGGTACTACTTTTATAAGAAGGGATGGTATTTTGTGTGATGTGATAGATTTTGGTATTATAGAAAAAAGTGTTGAAGTAGCAACATTTTTTCACGGCATCACAGGGTACCTAATGCTCTAAATATAAATGAATCTGCTGCAAATTTGTCTAGCAACGTTGTATTTAAGTTTCAAGTAGGGATGAGCATATCGGACAACAGTCCGGATCGAACCGAGAAACTGGACCGACCGGACCGAACCTATTTCGGTCCGGTCCTCGGTCCACACTTTACCTCATGTTCGATCCTTAGTCCGGTCTTCGGTCCGTGGTTTTGGGCTAAATCCGTCTCGGTCTGGTCCCAATTTTTTCGGTCCGGTCCGGGTTTGACCCAAAGCTCACCCTAGTTTCAAGTTGTGATATTCATAAATGCTTTAGTTTCTGTTCTTGTTTTTTTTACCTTAATGGGATGTTCAAGGAAGATAGTTGGTCATGATTTAAGTTCAACTTTAAGTTGTTTTGATCATTTTAATTTGAACTATTCTAGTGCATATATTTACAATTGGTGTACACATCAAAAATGTTATTACTTTATCTTTCATGTTAGCAACATGGTGTTTTTCACACTTTTTTGATTTATATAACTTTGATACAAAATCTTCACAGTTGTCTTAACCCTAGTAAAAATAATTATGAATACGAGATTGACACTTTATCACTAAAAATATGTTTTCAATCATTTATGATAAAAATGGATAATCTAAATATCATAAAAGTTGAAAGATCTCACACTTCATTCAATAGTGTAGATGTATACGCATTAAAATCAAACTTTAATCACATTAAAACATCTTGAGTACATTTTACTCATTTATGCAAAGTCAAAGATTTGCGAAATAAAAGCTTTGAGTATCATGTGGTACAAATAACACAGTTACTCACTTACTTTCGACTATTTGATAAATATTTTATTTTTTCCGTGATGAAATTATACTGATTCTAATAAGTACGATAAAATCCATAGTATTTGTAAGAATCTTTTAATAATAAACTAATTTGAACATTGAGGGAATATAAAGCAACCATTTTGCAGTATTTAAGCCCACTTTTATGAGATTTCAACTACTATAGCCTTTTATTTTATATTGTAAGCCATAATTTATGAGATTTCATCATGAATGAAGATTCAAGCAACCTTAAACCCATAAATTATTGATCGTGGCTAATTTCTTTATAAGAGTTTCTATAAGTGCTCCAGTGAAGTGTTATTAGATTTGCATTTTCTATTGTGAGAACCTTGTACATGTATCTCTTTCTTCATATGTGTGTGGTAGCAAACTCGCGTTTTATGGAGTTTTGGCTACAAATATCATATTTTTTAACCTAATTACCGACAAGAAATTATTAAAGATGCTTCAACAAACATTCTTATAACATTTTTATCGTCAATAAACTATTTAGATCGATGTCTTATAACATTTGTACTTAATTACCGTTGATAAACTATTTAGATCCGAATAAAAAAATGATAATAATCGATCAAATAATAAGCTAAACTATATTGCATACAGCCATACACTCTGAATAATACATTGCAGTATGAGCTAAACTTATAATATAAGTTTGAGCCTAAAAGGCCTAAACAAGTGCCCAAAGTCCCGATTCATATAGGAAAAAGGGTGAAGGAGCTAAAGTGTCATTATGCTAGTAAATTAGAATAATATATGTTCATTGAGCCCCAAACTCCCCAATATTAGAAAATTGGCTCTGTCATGATTGTCAGCTTATTCTCTTTAACATTTCAGCAATCTTAAATTTCAAATAATATTTTCTTACAAAATTGTAACTCATGCATTAAAAAGTTTATTCTGTTCTACATATACAATTAAACAAATTTCGTATTCATGATTGATCTTAGATTAAGGACAATGTTACACACAATTAGTATAAAAACAAGTGAGAACATGCACATATACACAATGTCCTCTTTGAAGATTATGTTTGTCATGCATGAACACAAGTTCAACACGAAAAATTGATTTATAGCCTGGTGTCCGGAGGTCGGATAAAGCATAAAACCGGAATATTTGTTATGAATGACACTGCGACAAAGAATGTAGACAACGACTCAACGAGTCTTGATTGCGCAAGTAGGAAAATATCTTAGATCGACATGAATCAAAGGTAGTATACATACTCTTTTTGGGGGGAAAATAATCAAGATAACAACTTTGTCTCAAAAAATACAAATGTGCATGAGTTGTAGGTAACACTAAATTATATGGATAGAGAGGTTATATAGGGTTGGTGGCAAAGGCTTCACAAACAGAAACAAAAAGACAATACATTACAAACTATACTTTATGCTTTGAGCCAAGTAACCTCAAGACTTTGAGAGTCCCACATGATCAGGAAAGCTATTAACTTAATTAGGATTGTGAGTCATTTACCTAAAACCTGATTTATGTATATGGTTTGTTTGTTTATGATATGAACGCTTAGAAATTTATCAAAAAGTTTAGAAAATTACCCGAGTCATTCAAATTAGTTTTGAAATTATGTATTAATTTTTGTAAGCGCGCTGCAGAACACATCAACTGATCACATTGATTAACTACGATAACCTTTATCTTGGAGGAGTTAATTGTAATCTTTTGAAATTGAGAATCCGTGTATTGCAGATTTGACAAAATGAACAGTTGGGGAAGTGTGGGCAATGACACCAAACTTATAAATTATTAACACAATACTAATAGGTCGAGTCGGATTGAAGATAAGGGCTGTTTTGTTTGACGGTATGGATATCAAGGAATTAATGACAGGCAATTCTTTCGAACCATTAAAACTAGGCATTTTTTTAAAACAAACAAGTGATTTTTTTTTTTTTTTTTTTTTTTTTTTTTTTTTTTTTTTTTTTTTTTTTTTTTTTTTTTTTTTTTTTTTTTTTTTTTTTTTNAACCAACTTATGAACAACTACTATAAACGCCTATCTAATTTGACCACGAAGATTTATATCAAAAGCATTAGCAAATGCCAGTCTTCGGTAAGGCCATGAGTATCGAAATCAATATCATCATATGGGTCAACTTCATAACTCTCTTTCCATTGTTCGTACAAGCTAGAATTTCCAACTCAGTTCCACCAGTGATCCCTCCATTAACCATGGAAAGTTTAGATGTCATAAAGTTCGCAGTTTTATTATATACCTCCTCTGCTTCACTTTCACTATCCTCCTCGTAAACCAACTCATTAACCTTTTTAGATGACACGCCCGAAGTAATAGACATATTTTTTGATTTCAAATCTCCTCCTTTTCAATAATAGGCTGATTACACACACTACTACTAGGAACATCCGTATGTTTATCCTTTCGCTCATTATCCTCCACATGACTTGACTCTTGTGCACTAGGGGTTGTAGTACCCATTTCTTCATCCACGTCCATCATGTTGCTTAAAACATCAAAAGAATTCAATGTGGTTGGAACATAAGCTTCATTAGTAGCATGTGTTACCTTTGTTTTCTTTTATGTCGTACCAGTCTTCTTTGATCAATAAACCAATTGAGACTTTGAACCAATTTGGACTCCACGAACAGCTTGTCTTGTGGTCTTAATATTCTTCATAGTACCGGGGCGGGTTTCATTAGACATTCATCCAAAACGTGTCNTGGATCTCAACTCTACCTATCATATGAATAACAAACCAACTTATGAACAACTACTATAAACGCCTATCTAATTTGACCACGAAGATTTATATCAAAAGCATTAGCAAATGCCAGTCTTCGGTAAGGCCATGAGTATCGAAATCAATATCATCATATGGGTCAACTTCATAACTCTCTTTCCATTGTTCGTACAAGCTAGAATTTCCAACTCAGTTCCACCAGTGATCCCTCCATTAACCATGGAAAGTTTAGATGTCATAAAGTTCGCAGTTTTATTATATACCTCCTCTGCTTCACTTTCACTATCCTCCTCGTAAACCAACTCATTAACCTTTTTAGATGACACGCCCGAAGTAATAGACATATTTTTTGATTTCAAATCTCCTCCTTTTCAATAATAGGCTGATTACACACACTACTACTAGGAACATCCGTATGTTTATCCTTTCGCTCATTATCCTCCACATGACTTGACTCTTGTGCACTAGGGGTTGTAGTACCCATTTCTTCATCCACGTCCATCATGTTGCTTAAAACATCAAAAGAATTCAATGTGGTTGGAACATAAGCTTCATTAGTAGCATGTGTTACCTTTGTTTTCTTTTATGTCGTACCAGTCTTCTTTGATCAATAAACCAATTGAGACTTTGAACCAATTTGGACTCCACGAACAGCTTGTCTTGTGGTCTTAATATTCTTCATAGTACCGGGGCGGGTTTCATTAGACATTCATCCAAAACGTGTCCTAAGACCTTGCAACTAGAAGATCTTGGCGGTTTCCACTCATATTCAGGGTGCGTTTGGTTTGTAGACAGGTTTGGAGTTGGATTTAAATTTTGGAAATGTTTGAAAGAAAAAAAAGAAAAGAGCAAATACATAATTAATTTAAACTACAACCTTTAAGTTTATATGAAATTTAAAACTGTTATTTCTTTATAAAAAATAAGAAATAGTTATAAAATAAAAAATAAAATCTAAAATAAAATTAATAATTTAAAAACATATTAGTAAAACTTGTGGCTGAGAACAAAAGAGAAGTGGAGCCTTCCATAAAGCCTTGGATTGATTCCTCAAAACCTACCATATTATCATGGGATAAGTTTTTTTAGTTGATTACTAGGTATGATTTCAAAATAATGGTACCAAACTACACTTTTAAAGTATGATTCCATTCTACCACCATAAAACCCAATCTAACAAATAGGCTCAAAATATTGACACTGTGCATAGTATACCAACGGCCACCCTCAATTTTAGAAACTGCCACCACGAGAGAGTCTTTCAAATCCGTATCTGCAAGTAATTCAATCATAACTTGACCTACCCCATGGGGTACCAAGTTTAGTTGCAATGGCACTAACATCAATGGGGTACCAAGTTTAGTTGCAATGGCACTCAACCCATTCTCAGTGAACGCAGTAATAGGAACATCAAAGAATTTAACTCACACTGGAAAATTACACACATCCTCCTTCACTAAATTAGCATCCAGAGACCACATATTCCGAATTAATGGCACATTACGAACTAACCATGGACCTTTTCTAGCATAGCATCCATTCCATCCTTAGAATTAAACTCGAAGAAGAATAATCTTTTCGAATTCATCATTTTTCTAACCAGACCGTGTTTACTCCAAGTATTCTTAACATAATTTTCAACAACCGGATATGCCACTCATTTGCAAAGAAAAAACCCAAAGATAGAATTACTAAACCGCTCATTAACTTTCAGAATCGATGTTAATGAAATAGCAACATCAGGCCCATTCGCAGCCGGGGCGATTAAAGTACAAAAGTTAGCAACATTCTTACTTGGCTCACCCTTTAGATTGCAGTGATGAGTTTACAAATCCATTTCAATTAGCATACGCATAGTCACTTCCTTCTACAAACCAAACATGCCTTTGGTACCTTTTTGACCAATTTTTTAGTTGATGTTATATATACTCAATTTTGAATATGGGCCAAAGAAAGAGCCATTGGCTCATTGGCTGGATATATACTTACGTTGTTTTGAATTTGGGCTTGCAAAAAGGGCCAACAACTATACTTATACAAAAATATACATGTATTTGACTATTTGGACATAAACTTCTTTGTCACTAATCTTCCCCCTTGCATGGCTCTTCATCGTAACGAAGAGACTAATAGCTTACAAGAACAACGTTTCTATATAAGTTTCATTAAAGTCCTTGCATGGACCAACCATAAGATGGTATGTTATTGTCCACCTATGTTTTTATCGACACTCACTAATCTGTTAATTGTGCTTCCGCATGATTTATTCGACTTCAAAGCAACGTTCTCCCTTATAATGTAAGTAGATGGCGATAAATGGCTTTTACAAGATCAACCACTTGTACAAATTAAACGCTAAAATCATGACGACTAAGAGGATCGGAAGAAGTAAATAGCTTTGTTAGATCTGATGTTTCCATCTATTGTAACGAGCTGAAGTAAATTTAGATAAACTAATTAAGTAAGCTAGTTTCTGACTAATTAGTGCAAGTATTCAGATTTTGTACGTACTTGAAATACAACAAACACCCGTGCGTGTAGGAGTCTTTGTGCTATCTCACATACAACTAGCATTATACAAGCCAACAATTAAAATCGAATATTGTTTTGAAAATAGAGAGAACTGNGGATATATACTTACGTTGTTTTGAATTTGGGCTTGCAAAAAGGGCCAACAACTATACTTATACAAAAATATACATGTATTTGACTATTTGGACATAAACTTCTTTGTCACTAATCTTCCCCCTTGCATGGCTCTTCATCGTAACGAAGAGACTAATAGCTTACAAGAACAACGTTTCTATATAAGTTTCATTAAAGTCCTTGCATGGACCAACCATAAGATGGTATGTTATTGTCCACCTATGTTTTTATCGACACTCACTAATCTGTTAATTGTGCTTCCGCATGATTTATTCGACTTCAAAGCAACGTTCTCCCTTATAATGTAAGTAGATGGCGATAAATGGCTTTTACAAGATCAACCACTTGTACAAATTAAACGCTAAAATCATGACGACTAAGAGGATCGGAAGAAGTAAATAGCTTTGTTAGATCTGATGTTTCCATCTATTGTAACGAGCTGAAGTAAATTTAGATAAACTAATTAAGTAAGCTAGTTTCTGACTAATTAGTGCAAGTATTCAGATTTTGTACGTACTTGAAATACAACAAACACCCGTGCGTGTAGGAGTCTTTGTGCTATCTCACATACAACTAGCATTATACAAGCCAACAATTAAAATCGAATATTGTTTTGAAAATAGAGAGAACTGAAATATGAAACTTCTCAGATATTACCAACCTCATAGGTAAAAGTTTCTAATTTAAGAACAACTAAAACAAACAAATTGATATTTAGTGTTATTTATGCTAAACCTATAATTTATGTGGTTTTTGTATAATTTTAGCAAATAAGTTATATTACGTTTTTAGGTATTACATGATTTTGAAGTTACACTTATATAAATTTGTTTAACTTACCAAAAATAATAGTGCAGTATCATAGAGCTAAACTTATACGGAATATATTTGAGCCCAAAAGGCCTAAATAAGTGACCAAAGCTAGTCCCGACTCATATAGGGGAAAACAAGTTGATGGAGTTAAAGTGTCATTATGTTACATAGTAGATTATTCTCCTTAGAAAATTGTAACTCATGCATTGAAAAGTTATTATGTTCTGCATATGCACTTTAACAAATGTCGCGGGCATTCATGTTTGATCTTAGATTAAGTTCAATGTTACACACAATTAGTATAAAAACAAGTGAGAATATGCACATATATATACGCAATGTCCTCTTTGAAGATTATGTTTGTCATACATGAACACGTACAAGTTCAACACGTAAATTGATATATAAAAAGTTGAAGAAAACTTAGTTTTAAGCAAATGACTTGAAACTGTGATACTGGTTTTGCGTAATTGTATCTCGTATTGGGAAAAGAATGATAATCACACGTACAAGTTCAATACATAAATTTGATATATAAAAAGTAAAAAACTTAGTTTTAAGTAAAAGACTTAAAACTACTTAGTTTTAAGCAAATGACTTGAAACTGTGATACTGGTTTTGCGTGATCGTATCTCGTATTGGGAAAAGAATGATAATCACACGAAAGGCAAACAAAGAACGATTAGGACCACGATTGTGTACCACGGAAAGCAATATAATTTAGATTGTACCTATATATTGATCAATTCCATCTTCCCATTGAACACATCGTATAATAAGTTTTGGTTAACACAAATTAAAACATTTGCTTCTACAGTAACATGGAGTTTGCTCTCGAATACGCCGAGGAGACATACAATCGTTTTTTTGGCGATAACCGCGGAGTAAGTTTTTCGTTAACTTTTTAATCACGAAAAGGAATTCGTTTTTTTAGTACGTAAGAATTAAGTTCATGTGTTTGTATAATTTGTATTGGGTACATGTTTAAGTTTGTTGTCCTTTGATACAGATCAGGGCGGGCAATGGTGGACGAAACAACCGGCGCAACCGGCATGGAGATAACCAGCGTGGAATAAATAGAGCGCGTCGGATGCGGTTGATCACGGCGGTTGTTATAAGAGTTTACTGCGTATATCTCTTTATCGCCAACCTCTGCCTGAGTGGAACTCGGGTAGAGGTGACAAAACTTGACATTGAGTCTCTCAATGTCAAGTACGATATTGTAAGTGCCACCACTGTTAAACTTGGAGGGAACGCGACCATCCAAGCTGTTTTACAGTTAAATGGCGATTTTACGCCCATCCCGGAGTTGGGTGTTTTCAAATTAAGTATAGATAGTGGTAACAATGAGCCAGTCAGTACTTTTTCTTATAGCACTTTTAAAATAACCGGAAACGAGAAACAACTTTTGGTACTAAACTTTGAACCACATGAAACTCGGTTACCACGCGAAGAAGTTATGCGTTTCCAAAAGGACTTAGAGAAAGGAGAAGTGTGGCTAAGATTCGACATGAAGTTCCAGTGGAAGCTTAATAAGCAATGGTTTTTGGTGTTTCCTATCCATCACAAATATACAGACTTCCGTTGTGATCATATCCACTACAAAGATTTTCCGGTTGATAAGACACGCCCATTTATATGCAAATGAGGATCAAGTTATTTTATTATTATTATAAGATAAGATGCATGTGTGCTGGATAAATCAAGATCGAGTGTACCGTTGGTTTGGGACTTAAAGAACTTTTACGTGAATGAGAATGCAAGGCTTTGTATGTTTCAAAATCATATTGCTGGATAAAATGGTTAATTTTGGACTATGACATGTATGAAATTCTTAGTCATGAGCAACTGTATAGATAGACGTTTACATGTTTGATTT
The DNA here is from genome assembly GCA_014162995.1 of Artemisia annua. Taxonomy (NCBI): domain Eukaryota; kingdom Viridiplantae; phylum Streptophyta; class Magnoliopsida; order Asterales; family Asteraceae; genus Artemisia; species Artemisia annua. The sequence continues at coordinate 58,780 of LBNU01013396.1, forward strand.
GTTTGTTCTGAAAGATCTAAATTAGACACACAAATTAAACGAATAAATTATAAGAAGTAAGAATATAGTTATAATTAAGTGAGTGAACAAATTAGACACACAAATAAGTGCTCCATTTCAGCAAATTTTCATTATGCTCTTGCAACATTGGAGAACCAAGACAACTCCTTTATTTGAAGTTATTCTGGACTCTAAGATGAAAATACGCAATGCCAAAACACAATCACAAGCAAACTAGATAAGTTAACTAGATTTGGTAAATGAGGGGATAAGGTTGCCATTTATTTGAGCTGTCAATTTTGATTTATTTAGCTAACAATGGATTTTATATCATACGAATCATATGGGCCAAATCAAAAGGGGAGCTTGAAAAGTACGCATTTGTGGTAATGCAAGCCGTTTGATTATAGCGAACTAACTCATTTCTTACAGAAAAGATCTAATGTATGGATCAGATTTATGCATGGGTCACTGCAGATATCTATATATGATTTGTTTCAACTCCAACCCATTTTGACCAAGTACAAGATCTATTTATGTCTGAAACGTATGGCAAAATGTCTAAGCAATATAGCTCGAATTGAACTTTAGAATTAATGCATTCACATTTTTCCTATTCGTGATTAGGTTAACGTGTTTAGGATTATGTGGAAAGAAAATGATTAAGTGCATTAGTTGTTGTAACATGTTCCGGATTTATTGGTAAATGGGTCGTCAAAGCCTTTCCCGTATTCTGTTTGTCATGAATAAAATTTCATCTTACGGGTATCTTGAGCTAAGTGAGGGACAAATACGAATTTTTTTGAGCAAGACAAATATGAATGAGTACTACAATTGATGCAAATTGTATTAAAGATCATGTACAAGTTCAGAAGTTCAAGTTTCGTAAAGTTTCTACTCAAAGCCAAGTTTTTCAATTTTGGTTGTTTCATGTTCAATGCTACTTTCAATAGATTAGGTTGGTTAATTATGTTTAAAGCAACACTCAGTAGCTTCATATCAACAGTTCTATATGTAACATTGGCATGACAGGTTGCCTCTATCATATGTAACTTCAAATTGATATCAATCAATACAACATTTCTTTTGGCAAAAATAATAATAATAACAATAATATGATAACTATCTTGATAGTGCTACTACTAGGATGTTAAAATATATTTGCATCAAAGTTGCATGTAAAACAATATCATCTAAATAGTACATGTATTTCCATTTACTATGAACTCAAGTAACATGATGTATAATGTATTATTTAGAGGCGGATCTAGAAATTTTATGAATGTGTGGCACAAAATTTTGTTTTACCTTAACATCTAACTTACACAAAATTAAAAACAAAATTAAAACATAACTAACTACTTGGACTACATATATTTTTCTTTGCAAATTAAGTGGGCTTGGTTTATTAACGGGCTTTTAAATGGTGGCGGACCTAAAACCAAATCTAAAGTGGTTTCTTTTTAATGGCAAATCTAAATTGGTTTCTTAGTTTGGTGATTCGGTCGGGTCGAGACACAAAATCAATATGTCCATAAGTCTATTTATCGGCCGGTTTGGGTCCGAACAATGTAACACAAACAAATTAAACGTGGAAAAATATAATAGGGTCATGTCGGTTAAATGTTATTTGAATAATTGAAACGAGAATATATTTGCTACACTTTTTAGCAATATAACATTTTACTTTCAAATGGTCTCAATGTACACAATAAACTAAAACAAAATATTAATAACTAAATATGTAAGCTTAGCTAAATAATCTAAAATCAAATATATTGAAAGTCAAAGAAGAGCATTTGAAACTGTGACATACAAAAATTCTTTTAGAGCAAGGGTACGGTGAAGAGGGTGGGATCAACGTTTTGAAGTGGCACCTCTTCACCCTTCTTCGTTCCTCTTCACCACACCAACCCACCTCTTTACCCTTCGTCGTTTGAACTTTCCTGTGGAAGTGAAGTAGAAACTGACAAAAAAACTTTTGTAAAACTTGTGGTTGATTTGTGTTAAAAGAGAGGGAAAAGAAAATAACACTGGGGGTGAGTGAGGCTCAAATGAAGAGTTTGTTTTGTGTTATGAGTGAGGGGGTATTTTGAAGTGGGATTATTAAAATGAGATTGCACTGATGAGGCCCAAATGAAGAGCTATACCTCTTCACCATACCTTTTACTTTTACCAGACCAGATGTAAGCTCAAACAAATACCTTACACACTAAAGTTACTTAAACAAAACCTAAATATTGCTACGTCGAGAAAAGACAAACCATTCTTGAATAATTCTTCATCGTCTTATTTAACTCCGACGTTAATGTCCGGTGAGACTTATTTTCTTTTTCTTTTTTCTTTTTACTTTTAATTTACATGAGCAAACAACAAACAATTATCAAAACTATAGAATTATATTAGAACAAAACTATTTCACATGGTCAACCTATATGTGGCACGTGCCAAGGTAGCCGGACCATAATCCGCCCTTGAATGTAGAAAGTGTAGGAAGGGCACTATGCGCGCGAGACATGTGTCTTTTTATGGCTGATATATTGGAGTGGCATTTAGTAAATTAGTGAAATCTTGGTGGCATTTAATTAACACAAATATTAGACAGCTTTTCATAAGAGCATTGATTGGCATGCCTAATTCGTGTGCCTAATTATATGCCTAATATTATGTGGCATCATTCTATTGGTGATACCGGATGGACCCACTTCGTCACTAACCAATAAAACACTTCCACATCACTTTAGGCATAAAAGTAGGCACACATTTAGGCCCCTCAATCATTTTCCTTTTCATAAGAGCATTGATTGACATGTCTAATTCGTGTGCCTAATTATATGCCTAATATTATGTGGCATCATTTTATTGGTGATACCGGATGGACCCACTTCGTCACTAACCAATAAAACACTTCCACATCACTTTAGGCATAAAATTAGGCACACATCTTTTACTTAAACGAGACAGCATGGCCCGTGCGATGCAGGGCTTTGTTCACCATAAAAAAGCATCGGTTTTGCAAGGGTTATGCGTATTTAGTTATTATATGCGTAGTATTAATCGGGGCCACAGTACTGAATAATCGAAGTTAGTTTAAGTAAGTTTTTGTAAATAGAATTGTATCAAGAAAATGGTATCAAATACATGAGGGTGTTGGCAATGAAGGCACGGTACGGGGGTGCTTCATTCGCGGGAACACCGCCGCCTTTAACCCGGTACCGCGCATGAAGCTTCATTTGCGTGAAACTTTCATTCACGGTTGGAGAAAAAGGTGTCCTTTTTTCAAACGTTGGTATCCTCTTTTTTGACCGTTGGAACGCCTTTCATTTACGGTATGGGTGAGTGATGTGATGCCAACAAAAATAAGGATGAATGATGAAAAAAGTGGGTGAATGATGTGGCATAAGGGGATTGGTTGAGAGTGAATGATGGGAGAGAGAACAAATGATCCATTGCCAACAACCTGAGTGACTTTCATCATCGTAAAGCCAAACATGTTATTGTAGCTATAGATATATAGATAATAGTACCAAAATTTACAAAAATGGACCCAGATTTTGTCAATTATGCACCTCACCACCTAACAAACCACCATTGACATAAACATTGATTAAAGAATATTGTGTCATAGCCTTTTCTTCTCACCGTATAATCCAACTCAAAAACATGCTTTTCCGTATCATTTGATCATCTTTATCTCATATATGATAAACAAACAATCCAAATTTCAAACTTCAGTTTCAAAATTTATCAGGTATTATTTCAGTTTCACTGTGCCATAATATTCAATAATCCATTATTTTTATGTGTTGATCATTGTGATTATACAATTTGAAATAGGTTTTTGTTTTTATAGTTGGGTTTTTGAGGAATTGATAATATTGGGTTATGGTTTGTTTTAATTCTTGAATTTTGTATTCATATTAGCTCTCTTTTAATTCCTTTGAATCAGGGGGTTACTTATGAACACCAATTCATATACTCGTGTAATATATATTGCTTAGATTTTGAAATCTTTACCTAGAATGAGCTCGTCTGATAACCTCTTCCTAAAACCTGGATTTTTCAATTATGATGTGTCCTAATTATATGTTTGGTAAAACCAGCCGTTGGCAATAGTATTTAGCATAACAGTAGTTGTTTGTTTTATAGAAGTGTTTGGTAACGTAGTTGTACCTGTAATAAGTCGCTTTGATTTAAAGCCTCTGTGTAAAGACATCTTGGAAGAAGAAATCAAGGTTCTTTCTTTTATCGGATTAGTAATATGCTTAAAAAATCCCATAAAGTAAATTCGGTTTGTTAAAGGTTGAGGTTTCGGAATAATGTCAGTGATGAAATCGGTGAACCGTGTGGGTGATTTGAAAGTATGAAATTGCGATTACAGTGCTTAGCTATCATTCCTTAACATATGGATCAATATACTCACACATGTATAGTTAGATGATTGATAAAGTTAGCGTTATTGAGTATAGTTTATAAGCGAGTCAGAACCCCATGATACTATTATGTTTTTTACATTTAAGGTCAAAGGGGACGATCAGGTTACTTGTGGGTGATATTGAGTTACCCGCTATGGGTCATTTTTTTGGGCACTTGACATATGTGGCTGCTCGCTTTTATGAGTACTGCACACTAATGTGGAAGATGGCAAATCAATATATGTACTACTTCCATCAACTCAATTACTTTGTATTCTACCATCTGTTTAATATAATGCAAAGTAGAAAGGATGGGCAACTTAAATTGATCTTTTAGAGTTTGTTGTTGCTGTTTTTCAGGCACCTAGATTAGAGGTTGGATTCAAATGAGCAGCAGGAGTAGCAATCTGCTAGCCAGGACATGGATACGTGCTTAAAGCGGGCTTGCATTTGTAATGAAGCGCGATACTTGCAGTGCAAGAGTCCTAGAAGTAAGTCAATTACTTTGCACTATCGCAGGCGTTTCATATAATGCCAAGCAGGAACAATGGCCTTTTAAAAATGGTCTTGTTAAATTTATGGCGTCTATCTATAGCTATGTAAATTAGAGCTTGGATTTAAATGAGCCACAGTTAAGTAAAATGTGGCCTTGCAGGCAAAATGGGCAGATATTTTGCTCTTTTGTTATTATGCACATTTACAAAACTTGAAAACTACTAAAGTATATGAAATTATGAATGAAACCTAAGGTATCCTTTTAGGATATACAAACAGAGGGAATTTGATTTTTTAAACGGTCTAAGTGACATACATGTATATGTGACCTACGATTGAAAAATGTTTTATGATTGGAAAAATTAGCGACGTAACCGCTCTTTCTTTGGTTTTGGTGCAGATACTTTTCTGCATCACATTGTGTTGCGCTTTTCAGTGACATCATCCTTGGTGTTTAAACGATCTCGCCAGAACCTTGGTTTATGATAGATGCATAGGGTTGGCTATTCAAGACGGTAAGCTTGTAAACTTAGTGGTTCCTAATATCAGTTGTGTCAACGTAGCGGAAAACAATGCGAATAGGAAAAAATAGGAATTGAAATGCTATTTCATATCATAAATAACTCCTTTAATTAAACATTAACTAAAAATAGGGTGTACAAAGAACAGCAGGTGGATCACCGCTTAAAAAAACTCAGGCCAAAACATTAGCCATTGCTTATTTTTTATACTTGTTCCATTTAGTCTCTAACACAAAACAATCGCCTCTGTAACATGCTTATCCATCTTCTCTCGTGCAACAGGATGGAGATATAAAATTGGTGGACTACATCCTTTTTCGGTTACTGTGAGCTGAAGCCCTGCCAGAAAACACTTCTGCCAAAATGAATAAACAGCGAGAAATGAAGACGGTAAGGAAATTGATGCTCACTTGTGCATAGGCCATCCTTATTCTTATACTGTTTTTCAAATTAGGAATAAACTCGTCAAAGGACTTCTGTCTAGAGGTCCTGTTTTAACCATCAATGACATACCTAGGTTCTTACCCACTGTAATAGATACTTTTTTTTTCTTTTTTATTACGCTTATTCATTTTACTTTTGAATATGCTTATCCACCTGGGTTGATGCAACAATCTCGTCTTCTGCATCTGAACTCTCTTCCACATACCTTGTTGCATCATTTTAAAAAAAAATGTTACTGCGTGCGACAGTCATTATGTTGGAATTTTAAATTTTATACTTCAACACAATGACTAACCTCCTTTTCTTTTTAGACTCAGATACCTTTGCCGGTTTAGATACTTGTAGGCTCCTAACCGGTCTCTTAAGCGGGCTCTTGCGAATATTGTTGCTACTCACTGCGGCGTCATCATCCAAAACCTCGGTCACGTTAGGGAGTTTTGAAACTGTAGAGAAGTATTGGATGGGATAACATTGGTGCATGTGAAGCTCTTAAACTCGCCATAATTATAGTATGTGTGCGACTTGATTTTAAACCCGTGCTTTGTACTATACAGATTCAGCAAAGCATGTGGCAACAACGGCGCGTCATCTTCAGCCTGTTCATTAAAACACATCAACAAATTAACCAAATATGCACTCTTACCTCTTCATGCACTCTTACGTCTTCAAGCCCATCAAGCAACACTTTGACAGGGTAGTACCTGTTCTTTGTCCGAACGTGCATGATTTGAGCTTCACAGTGAAATGTTATACCCTGCAATTCAAGATTGAGTGAAACACGAAACAGGTAACATGCTATAACTCGTTGCATTATTGGGGTGGGGTAAAAAGTAAAATACATCTTTTCTGCGGCCGTAGCCCATGTATAAGAGCTCTTGAAGAGTCCCATTACATGGTTTACAATCTGAAATAGGCACGCTTGGTACGGTTGCATCAACATCACTACAATTTTTAGTTCTGATTAGCGCTTAATAGTTTTGCGGATTTTCATGTTTCTAAATGTAGGATAATGCATACCTGATTTCTATATTTTACCTTCTCATCTTAAACCACAACGTCTGTGCTCAGGTATCTACCATTAATATCATGCACGTCCCACTTCCTGCAAATCATCACCACAAGCAGACCCTCATCTCCTTCCTTCAACTGATACAGGGTATAAGCGGGGGTGTGCTTTTCTGTTGCTTAGACATACTATGAAACCAGTTGTTGGTAAGTGTGGTTGGGTAATATGACCCGGATTATTTATACAATCCCAGAAGCTGGAAGATCCCCTTGGACATTTAATGGTGAGAAGATGAAAGAGAGGTGGGATGGGAAGCTGAGAAGATGTTGCATTCGTGGGTTTTTTTTTATTTTTTTATTTTTTTATTTATTTTTTTTTTTTTAAGTAAAGTTCTTGCCTTATCAATGAGGCTTTATAGCTGTCATTTTCTTTTCTTTTTTAATGTATGGCTTATATTTATGTAACTTTAAAAGCTGTTAAATGCTCATTAAATGGATTTATGAGTGACTTTGTATAAACTGTTTTTGTAGCAAGGCTTTAGACATTTCATCTTGAAAGCTCTTAAAAGCTGCAGAATAAGCTCAGCATGTTGTATATTCATTAGCTTAAACCACATATTTGAGTTTATTGGCTTGTGACATAAATGCTCACATTCAATATGGGGAACTCATTCTTTATATATATATAGATAGATATAGATATAGATAGATATAGATATCTAGTGGCAGTTTGGTAAATAACAACTTTTCTTTTTTATCATTTGTATACGTAGCAATACATGACTTTGATTTATACATTTACGACGCCAAAACATCTTTTAAAACATTGAACAAATCATTACTTATTAACGTAAAATAGATGTAGATATTAGTAATATGTGTATTTAATTGTATTCTAATTTATCTCCTTAATTATAGGAGTGATAGTTGTAATCTTTTGTTATATATATCACATATTCTCCCTCATTATTTGATGAGGCAAATCAAATCATATTGTTACATTACTATATACTAAATGTGGTTTGATACGACGTCGTGTACCATTCTTGGGCTCCCGGTTTTTTTTCACAGCCTGTTGGGCCTGAAGTCATCCATACATTATTGCTGGCCCATTGTAAAAAAAAGATACCGTCCCTTAGCCCTTAGGTAACAAAGAAGCCCAATAACCATTCTAAACAAAATAATTGTATATTTACTTTTAACAAAAAAAAAAATTGAAGAAAAAAAAATGTATTTTAGTCAAAAAAAGATACCGTGCCTTAGGTAACAAAGAAGCTCAATAACCATTCTAAAAAAATAATTGTATATTTACTTTTAACCAAAAAAATTTTAAAGAAAAAAAAAACACAAAAAAAAAAGAAAAAACAAACAAACAAACAAAATATGTATTTTATTTACAAACATATATACAACAGTCCAATAACAAAATCGTTAAAATTAATAAAAAATAAATAAAATAAAAACAAAAAAAATAGCAATTCCCGAATACTCTGTATCTTTACGTCGATATTCTACCTATATAAATACTATGCGATTACAATGCCCCGCCGCAACGCGACGGACCGGCGCCACACTAGTTAATACTAATACACAAAGCTGAAACCACGAAAGACAAACAAAATGTTACCACATTTCATTAAAACACATGGATTAAATTACTAAATCTACACGAAACATTGAATCAAGATACATGAAAAAAAAAATAAACAAAAAAAATAAAATAAGAAGGTATTCACTAATTTTCATGTGTCACAACTCACAAGTATATTGTCTCCTCAAACTTTTTATTCTATAGCTTTTTTTATGAATGGCTTGTTTGTCGTAAAGGACTTATAACACTAAATCTTAAACTTTCGACCAGTAAAACTATTTTGACAAAGTTGTGGCGGTTGCGTTTTTTTGCCGGCGGGATTTGGGTGTGGTGGTCGTGGTATGGATCGACTTATTTGATATGGATTATAAGGAAAGAAATACCATACGATCGTTTTTTATTGAAAATGTGATTACGGTATTACATTAAGAGTTATCTAAGACTCAAAAGAACTAGCATACGTTACTCATACAACACACACAAAGGGTGTTAAAACATATATCATATGTTATACGACGTGGTTCAGGGGGCTCGTGATCTAAGCACGCTTGACCACATATGTGTGTTGTGCAAGGAACTGGATCAAAGTCAAAAGCGTAAGATCTGAAATTATCCCCTGATCGGCAACAACAAAAAATTAAATTAGAATATAAATAAATATATGAATTTATACACACCGTGTCTTTTCCGTTAAAACGTTAAACAGTATGGGAAAAAAAATGATACCCAATTAAACTTTACCATAATAATTGCAAAGTTCATCTGGTATAGAAATCACGTTCATTGATTTGGAGAACAATATGTAAAAGAAGATAAAACACATGATATTCTTCTTCATTACAAACTTATATCTTTTGGATAACTTTATATATTACGAATTATGATGCTTCTTTTAAGTTTAAAGACTGGTATTTATAATTTGTTATCAAATGGTTAGTATTGAGAAATATTAATATTAATATTAATATTATGTTATCTTATTTTATATCATATTTTATCATATCTTATTAGAGGAGAGTTATTTTACATACCAAACTTTTTTTACAAGGGACTCATCTCCACCTTTCTTATAAAAATAAATCAATAGCTGAGATTAAAAGTATTTTAATATTTCACATACTTTTTATAATTTAAATATCTCTTAAACCATTGATGATTAAGCGAAAATAATTACACCATCGCGACGAGTATTTAATTATCTTTCTATAGACGGGGAACTTTGATATACTTTCGACAATTTTTTTTCACGTTTTTTTCCGTTACTGAAATTTGCATGAAAAAATCACATGTGATGTATCATATATTATATTTAATATCACATGTGATATTAGTGTAAAATGACATATGATATGTAATATCACATGTGATATTAGTGTTAAATCACAATTGATATGTAATATCACAAGTGATAAATCACATATGATTTTCCATGAAAATTTAAATAACGAAAAAAACGTGAAAACATGAAAAAAAAAATTGTCGAAATTATATCAAGTGCGTATCTATAGAAACATAATTAAATGCTCGTTGTAATGGTATATTATTTTTCGTTTAACGATTAACGGTTTGTAAGATATTAATATTTAAAAAAAATGATAAAAGTGGGTTTTTAAGTTGTTGGGATTAATCTCAGATCAAATAAAGATAGAGGATGGAGATTAATCCTTTAGTATGTAAAAAAAGTTTGGTACTCAAATAATTTTAAATCATCTTATTATAATGAAAGCATACCATATTACAATATTTATATTCTTTATGTTTGATACTTAAACGAATGAATCCAATAAAGTTTTATTTCCCCATGGAAAAGAAATATATCAGTAGTGAGAGAAAATTATAAATTTATAAATTAAAATGTTAAATTAGCTCTACTACTTATGATGCATGCATATGTATTATTTAAACTTAAAATACTTAAATTTTGAGTAAGGTTTAAATCCTTTAATACATTTGATTAAAAATGATAACAATATCCATCACTAAATTAACTTTTGGGATAACGACAAAAAAATACATCGAACTTGACTATTTTTGTGATTGAGTATAGCCAACTATTTTTTTTTTCATTGTAATACAAACTTTTGAATTTGTGTTATTTTATATATCCAAGTCAGCTAAACGTCAGATCGTTAGTCCTTTATACTAACGATCGTTAGTAAATAACTTAAAATTCCGTTTTCTTACGTTTTTATACGCTTTCATACAGTTTCATCCGTTTTTTTTTTTATGTTTTCATCTGTTTTTACACGTTTTCATCCGTTTTCTTACATTTTATTCCGTTTTTATACGTTTTTGTTTGTTTTTACACGTTTTCATCCGTTTTATACGTTTTCACATGTTTTCGTTTGTTTTTATACATTTTTCATCCAATTTTCAGCATTTGCTTCCCAAGTACCTAAAACTCAGATAGAAACGATTTAAGGTAACAATTGATCAAATATGTATGGATTTAGAGGCTAAATGACCACTTAAAAACGTATAAAATTTCACCTCATCAAACCCACTGTTGATATTAAAGTTAGTTCAGTTGTTACCCGTAATCCAAAACAATAAAATAACTATTTTACCCTTATGTGTGAACTTAATAGGACGAAAATACATTCAGGTGTGGTGACTTAACGCGAGTTAGTGTGGCCCGTTAAAGTGAATGACCAACGGTACATAACATTTCGCATTTAGGTACGGATGGTGCCTTTTTTCGGTTAAAGGCCGAAACTCGTCGGTCAACGCAAACACAAAGACGAAGAGTGTAGTTTACTCTTAAATTAATTATATTGATACACTAATTAACAACCATTTTATGATACACGAGGCATGCAGAACCCGTGCTACGCACGGGCTAAAAATCTAATTGTTAATCGTGTATTCTTTCTGTATAGTGGTGAGTGTATACTTAATTATTGTTTAGTATGTTGTATGAAATGTTTTAACTTTCTTGTATAAAAATTTAAAAGTGTTTGATGTTGTTTTGGTTTTGTGGTGTTCTTTTTTATATATGGGCTTTTGGTTATTAAGTTGTGATAGCTTTGTTCTTTTGGCCTATTACTTATTTGCATGATAAAAAAAATGGTTTTGTTTCTTTTGGTCTATTACTTAGCCCTACAATACTTGTCCATTAGATGGTTTTTGCATGGTAATATGAAGCACACGGGATCTATCTAATTGGTTATAGTTTAATGTGCGTTAAATATTGTAGGAACCCAGCACTCCTTGATCGTTACGGGCTCCAGGCTGTTTAACACTTTTAATTATCTAGACAAATACAATTGATTTAAACAGTGCAAGCGGATATAAATTAAAAAAACATTTCAAATTGTGAATTCAAAAAACAAGTTTTCATTATCCAATCTCTAACATAAAAAAAATTTAAAACCCCAATTCTTACCTTTGAACAAGGTAGAACGACCTTTGAAGTCTGGACTACGAATACTTCTAAACTAAACCTTTAGGCGTTTTTCCAAATCCTACCGCCTAGGTTTCCCAAACACAACACCACACCTTTGAGTTTACCCATTTCTGTTACGTTTAAACTTCATAAAAAAAAACTTAATGGGAACCCTATGTTCTTTACTAGAAGACTTTTCTTTAGGTTTACAAGAGGAAAAATTCTTAACATAGGAAACTTTTATCTTAATTAAAATTCTTCTATAGAAATCTTCAAATTTTTTCCCCACTTTTTGTAGTTGCCCTCTTGTCACTTTAAGCCTTTCATTGTTTCATCTTTTCTTGTTTGTTTTTTTTTCATCAAATTTCAAATCTTAATAAGAAGCCCAACCAATTTCCCCATTTGATGGATGAACAAAACAAAACACCTTCTTGTACGAACTTTCTAGACGAAGTAGAAAAAGTTTGAGATAAATCAATCTCACCATGAAATGAAACAATCTGTCTTCCCTTTAATTCATTTGCCATGCCAAAATCAATATTCTTCAAAAAAATCTTCCTTTTTTTGTATCAAAACAAATAGGGACAATATTGCAAATAATTACTTTTCCACCAAAACTTAATCACACCATTTTCCCATTTCATCTTTTCTGTTCTCAAAACTTACCCTCCCATGGAAGTTTTTCCGCAAACTAAAATGGAAACTGAAAACAATAGAATCAAAAAACCAATCAGTGTCAATTACTAATCAAAGTAGTAGTCACAACCAACTTCCCCTTTGGATGGTGCTATGAAACATCAAATTGATTAAACCACACCTGATAAATAACTCCCCTGAAAATTTAAGTTGCTAAAAACCATTCTTCATTGTTTCTTCAAAATCTGTAAGCTTCCTGTTTAATGATCCACTGTGGAACGGAACTTGAGTATTAACGAAATTTAGGGATGAGAAGTTGATTTCCCAAAAACCTTGCGTTCTTATATTCTTGCATAATCCACGTTGGAACTCCAAACTCATAGCTAAGAAAGCAACCAAAAAAGTACAAAGTTAGACCGGCCAAAAACCTCTTGATTAATCCTAAACTAAGATGAGACACTGAGCAACTAAACGTTAAAATAACTCCTTAAGTGATAGGCAAGAATTGTTTGACATTGAGCCACCCTTTGCGAGTTTGGTTTAAAAAAAATCCCAACCACTTTGGCAATTTCATTCAAGGTCTTTTGTCACCAAACAAATAAAGCAGAACCAAAACAATTATCTTCAGAAGGTAAAAACACCACCCTGAGAATGATAAGAAACCGCAACCTCTGTAAAAATTCAAACTACACGATTTTAAATAA
>LBNU01013397.1:0-12099 GCA_014162995.1 Artemisia annua
TTACAGTGATTGTTACAGAAATCCTACGGGATATGTTATAGTAAATCCTACGGGATATGTTATAGTGATCCTACGGGATGTGTTATAGCCCGAGTTAGCAAGTGAATGTTACAAAAATCTTTCGGGATAAATTGAATTGCCTTCACCGGCAAAGATTGCCTACATCCTTGGCATATATAATAGTCCCTTCGGGGAAATGTTAAAGTAAAATGGATCCAAGCTAGAAAAGAGAAAAGTTAAAATGAAATGTTTGATTTATGAATGATGAATGTGAAATGATAAAAGATTGGAAGTTAAAGCGTGTAACAGATATGAGCGAGTGTTATGTCGGAAGTGTATAAGTAGGATGGTTTGTGGTTTCTTTATTTAAATGGATTGGGACGCCTCTTCATTTAAATAAAGAAGTTGTGAATCGTCGAACCATGATTTTGTATTTCTTGATTTACATCGTTTGGGACACCTCTCCATGTAAATGAGGAAGTATAAACAAGTGGGCTTATGTGTTCCCGACATGGCATGAGTAGGGTGAAAGGGTAGAAACGGAAGTCCAAACTAGTTAGACGTTTAAGAAAATAAGATACGTGGGATAGAGAGAGTTAAATTTGGACCTTAGGTAAGAGTCGTTATGTAAAACCTACATTTTAGGTGTCATAAACATAAGTTGAGACGATTATGAATGTTACAGCGATGTTATAGTATGCCTTGTGGCATGTCGTGATGTTAAAAGGGACCATGGTGGTCATAAAGTGAATGAATTAAAGTTATTAGAGAGAAATAAAGATAACAAAATGTTATAGTAAAAATGTTAATGGAAGAATGGAATGGTTACAGTAAAACGACGTTATAGTATGCCGTATGGCACGATGTAATGAGATTAAGAACTCTAGCGGTTGTAAAATTGATAAAAGTTATGAGAAAATAATAGAGATAAATGAAACGTTATAGTAAGAATGTAAATGGAATAATAGAATTGCTACGGTAGAATATGGATGTATTAGTAATGTGATTGACTTATGCAAAGTCATGATGATGAATTTCCTCAAATGACATATAGTCTTTGATGGAAAATTTTAGAATGGAATGGGAGATAGAACATGTTGTGTTATAGTAATAGAGTTGGTTATGTGATATTGGTTATAGAAAAGATGTCTCGGGTGACATGATGATTCTGAAATAAAGCCGTATGTCATAAATAAGTGAATGGTAGAATGGGATTAAGGGTGTGGAATGTGTTATAGTGTGCTTTGAGTTGCAAGATCAAGTAGATCGTTGCAACGTAACGGGTTGATTTTGTAAGTACTAGGTACGGGTGTATGTTGTGACTAAGATTGGTTAGTAATAGACGAGAGATTTCGGGGACGAAATCTAAATAAGGGGGATAGGATTGTAACACCCGTTTTCCGGATACAAATAGGCCCCACCCTAGATGAAATTGACTAAGGCTTAACGTGATTGGCTAGTCAACGAATGTTGTGTTATAGTCAAACCCGATAGTCAAAGAATGTGTTATATGGTTATTGAAAGTATTATGTGGTACAACTAGAATGGAAATAGACTTTAAGGGCTAATGTTGCCTAGTATTAAATGTGTTATAAGTTAGTTGTGGCCAAAGTAGAATGAATGAAACTTAAGGGACTANTCATAAACATAAGTTGAGACGATTATGAATGTTACAGCGATGTTATAGTATGCCTTGTGGCATGTCGTGATGTTAAAAGGGACCATGGTGGTCATAAAGTGAATGAATTAAAGTTATTAGAGAGAAATAAAGATAACAAAATGTTATAGTAAAAATGTTAATGGAAGAATGGAATGGTTACAGTAAAACGACGTTATAGTATGCCGTATGGCACGATGTAATGAGATTAAGAACTCTAGCGGTTGTAAAATTGATAAAAGTTATGAGAAAATAATAGAGATAAATGAAACGTTATAGTAAGAATGTAAATGGAATAATAGAATTGCTACGGTAGAATATGGATGTATTAGTAATGTGATTGACTTATGCAAAGTCATGATGATGAATTTCCTCAAATGACATATAGTCTTTGATGGAAAATTTTAGAATGGAATGGGAGATAGAACATGTTGTGTTATAGTAATAGAGTTGGTTATGTGATATTGGTTATAGAAAAGATGTCTCGGGTGACATGATGATTCTGAAATAAAGCCGTATGTCATAAATAAGTGAATGGTAGAATGGGATTAAGGGTGTGGAATGTGTTATAGTGTGCTTTGAGTTGCAAGATCAAGTAGATCGTTGCAACGTAACGGGTTGATTTTGTAAGTACTAGGTACGGGTGTATGTTGTGACTAAGATTGGTTAGTAATAGACGAGAGATTTCGGGGACGAAATCTAAATAAGGGGGATAGGATTGTAACACCCGTTTTCCGGATACAAATAGGCCCCACCCTAGATGAAATTGACTAAGGCTTAACGTGATTGGCTAGTCAACGAATGTTGTGTTATAGTCAAACCCGATAGTCAAAGAATGTGTTATATGGTTATTGAAAGTATTATGTGGTACAACTAGAATGGAAATAGACTTTAAGGGCTAATGTTGCCTAGTATTAAATGTGTTATAAGTTAGTTGTGGCCAAAGTAGAATGAATGAAACTTAAGGACTAATTTGTGCCAAGGGAACAAAGATGTATAAGTAAATATATTTGTGTGGAGAAATCTATAGATTTCCATATCTTCCTGGAGTGTGTTTGTTGTCCAGTTTTGGTGAGGAGAAAAGGGAGGGAAAAGCTTAGATGGTGATGAATCCATGAAGGGTTTTGGATACCCTAATCCAAGGGTTAGTTCTAGCACCAACCAATCACAAGTAAGTACTTATATCTTGATGATTAATAAGGCTAAGGATTATGAGAAAAGTGGGAAGTCATCATGTTAGCATTAAAGAATTGTATAAAGAAGTGATGGTCATTCGAATCCTAAGAACTTTGGAATGTGTCGTAAACGTATGATAGATTAGTCAATTGGGCTTGAGGACTTAGTAATCTAATATGTTATAAGTTATATTGTATAAGCCATTTATGTAACAAAAGTCCACCAAGTCCAAGTCCATTAGAAAGCCCATGAGGCCTTTCTCTCTTATGTATAAAAGGCACCTTACCTCTCATTTGTAAGGTGTGCTTGAGTGTGTATGTGTTTTCTCTAGATTTCTCTCCTCCTCTTTCTCTCTCTACTCTCTCTCTCTCTATATATACATACGCCTACATATCAAGTCACCATCTTTACTACATATTGTGATTGCATTTGTGATAAAGTTGATAGATCTAAGGTCCTTCAAGTGGTATCAGAGCCAAACAATGATTTAGGAGTGTTGGAAGGTTGTTTGTATCGAAATTTTAAGCTTATTACTCGATTATTTTTCAAAAAAAATTCTTACTTTTCTTGTTTTTTTGTGGTTTTAACACTTTTTTGATTACAAACTAGTGTTATAAACCTTTTCTAACAAGAAAGTTTCAATCTTTTTGAAAGATTCAAGCTTTAAAAATTCGTACTTGATTTTGTATTATTTATCTAGAACTTGAAAAATTTTCATAAAAATCATCAAGTTTGCAACTTTCTTCAAGTTTTGGTGTTTTTAAGGCTAGAAGTACAAGAATCTTTGAATACATACTTCATTTGGGTGTGCTTTTTGCTAAATAAAAATCTGCCAAAATTATCTAGAACACAAAACCCTAATTATCTAGAACACAAGACCCTAAACTTTCTAGAACACACCTCGTTGCTTCAGAAGTGTTACCGTTGCTTACTCAATGTTTCCCTTGCTTGTATAAGTGAGAAAACACTTCGACTCGTGGTATACTCTCTAAATTGTATAATTTAGAAAGTTTGGTCTAATTTTCGAGAACACATCAAAATTTTCGAGATCACTCAAAATTTTTGAGATCACTCAAAATTTTTGAGATCACTCAAAACTTTCGAGATCACTCAAAACTTTCGAGATCACTCAAAATTTTCGAGAACACAGAATTTTATCGAGATCACAGTGAAATTTTCGAGAACACATTTGTACCAACTTTCGAGAATACACCTTGTTGATCCTTAAGTGCTACCGTTGCTTTCTTGGTGTTTCCCTTGCTTGTATAAGTGAGAAAACACTTTGACTCATGGGATACACTCAAAATTGTGTGATTTAGAAAGTTTGTCAAAAAAATTTCGAGAACACATTTGTACCAACTTTCGAGAACACAATTGTACCATCTTTCTAGAACACAAAAGTTTCGAAAATTGCTAGTGGATTGAAAGTTCGTTGACCAAGGAAAGTAACCTTCACCAAATTCAACTCCTATTTCGTTGGAACGATCCAAGATCAACTTCATCACTCATACCTTAATCAAATGTATTTCCTCCACAAATTTTTTCCATCAATGGACACGGACTCTCTTGTTCAATTCTTTGCTCCATATCCTACAACTGAGACGACGATGAATGAGGTTGAGCAAATATTGAATGACACTGAGAAACCGTTAGACGTTGAAAATGAGCTACCAGATTATGTGGGGATTCAGATATGGGAGTATGTTGGAAATCCGATGGATCAGTTTGTGAGTCCAAATTGTAATCCGAATGCGCTTATTCAAAATGGGAATGATTGTTGTTTCATGACTTCGCTTCAGAAACCTACATCAGAAATTCACAGCAGTGTTATTGGTAGAAATTTCAAAGACAAGGTTGAAAAGATCCAGTACATGTTGATGCTAGCCAATAAAGAAGGATCAGGAATACCGCTGACATCTGAGGAACATAACTTCATGGTTGCATCATGTGTTAATGAGAATCCCACAGATCTCAATGCAGACTACATCTTTATGGCAAATCAGCAGGCATCTTCATCAAGTAGTGATTCTGATCATCCTCCTACTTATGACTCAGAACCACTTCATGAGGCACCAAGGTATTGTAATGATGCTAATCCGTTTTCCCATGAGAAGCCACATTCTGTGCCTCCCGAACCTAATTATGATACATATGTGGGGGAGATAGTTAATAGCAATGTTAACTATGAAACTTCAGATACGGATCCTAATGGAGTTCAAGCTGCACAAAATGGTGCTAATGATGAGGAAACCCGTGCTTTATTTGAATCATTGTTGAATAATTGTAGTATTGAAATTGAAAAGGTGAAAAAGGTCAATCGCGAAGTTAAGGACGCGAATGAGAAATTGACCACTGAGCTTGAGAGATACAAGGAAAATGCAAAAAGTTTTCAAAGTGATAAAAAAACGCGAGTCAGATTTTGAAATTGGTTATAAGAAGTTACTTGTTAAAGATAGGGAATTGCAAAGCAAATTTTATTCTTTTCAAATTAGTTCAACAAAAACGATTAACTCTTTAAAACAAGAAATTTCTGATTTAACAAACCAACTTTCAAAAAAAAATTAGCTTATACCAATCTTGAAAAAGAAAGGGATGAGTTGAAAAAGGACTTTGCAAAGAAAGAAGATAAACTTTTGGAAGAAATCATAGAGTCAGAACATATGATGGCAAAACTAGAAAATTTGTTGGTTAAAACGGGTCATTCGAGTCAAACAATTCATATGATCACTAATCAAACTAATCCGATTTACCATACAAAAAATAAAATGGCTCTAGGTAACAAAACTCCGTGTAATCTCAAGAAAGCTCAGGAAGAACAGAATGTGTTGTATAATGGAAATGTTTTGTTTACTAAGCATGATCCTCCTATTGTTCGTGATTATGTGGAAACGATGGAACTGGTCAATGAGAGCATAAATAAAATGAAACAAAAGAACCCAAATTTAACACCAATTGATTACAACAAACTGAACAAACTTTCTGGAATCACTTTTGTTCCACAAAAACAAGCATATGAGATTTCCAAAAACCTTTCCAAAAGCCAAGGAATTTCAAAACATGTTTCTAAACCTGTAGTTGTTTCCAAATCTCTTTCAAACATGGAACAGATGTCTTCAAACAACACTTTTAACACAAGTGCTGCAAGAGGATATCTTGATGATCTCAAAACCAGAGTTGGACAACTTCAAAAGACTTTAAAATCTAAAACAGACATAAATGAGAAAAATTTGAATTCCACAGTTCATTTACAAGTAAAAAAGATTCTTGAAAATGACAACGCTATTAATGCTAGAGTAATTCATTTTGAACAAGCTTTTTGGAAAGAAACAGCTGACTTTGTTAAGGACCACAAATCCCTGATAAAAAAGGCAAATGAATCTTTTGAGAAGATAAATGTTTTGGAAAAGTTAAATGACTCTCTCTTCGAAGCAGTTTTGTCTACTGATGTTATGTCTATCATTTTACAAACATATTCTGTTGAAGACGATGAAAGACTTCGAGCTGAGACTTCCGCAATTGTTTCAAAATATGAAAATGCACTTATTAAACTTGAAAAAGAAAACGTGTCATATTTTAAACAACTTGATCGGAAAAACGAAGAATGCAAGTATGACAAATTGTCGTATGAGCGTGCCTTCAAAAACATGAAAGCGCAAAACGATCTTTTGAGGTCTCAGCTAGAAAGTCAAAAAGGAAAGGGTATGGATACTAAGTTTGGAAAACCATTGACTTCGGAGAAACCAAATGCTTCAAAAACGGTTGAAAAACAAAAAATGTCAATTTCCAAGTTTGCTCCAAAAGTCGATGTGAAAGATGATTTGACAAAACCAGTCACTCCAACACGTTTGCCCAAGAATAATGAAAAAGAAAAGATTGTTGAAAAACAAAAATTGGTTGTTGAAAGAAACACAAAATGTGATTGCACCTAGCCCTTCTAGGAATAGAACACTGAATGTGACCACAAAAATTGTTAAGGAATCTGTTGGTTCTAATGACATGGCCCAAAATCACCATCTAGAAGAAGCTAAGGAAAAGGCACAACATCGAAAAGACGGAATTTTAGGTACAAAACCTAGTGTGATGAATTCTACAAGATTCCAAAGCACTGCTAGTAGTAGTAAACCATTACCTAGGAACAATCAACAAAAGACTAGGGATTGGCCTGCATCTAAGAGTAGTTGCAAAAAAGAAAATGCTATGCACGTAGAAAACAACACTAGAAATGTTGAGTCTTTTTCGAACAAAAAACAATTTCCAAATGACTGTAGCGACAAAATTAAGGTTGTTGTTTTAAACAAAAATGTTGAATTTGTCTGTCCTACATGTCAAAAATGTGTTTTTTCAGCTAATCACGATGCATGTATTGCACAATTTCTCAAGAAAGGAAAATCAAGTGTCAAGACACAATCCACTAAGACAACCCCCGTTGAGAACAAGAAAAAAGATAAGAAACCCAATAGGTGCACATCTACAAGATGTAGTTTTTCAAACAATGAGACTTCCGCTGCATCTGATAAGAAAACTACGCCTAGATCTTACCTTAGATGGATTCCTACGGGAAAAGTGTTTAAAATAGTTGGTCTTAGATGGATTCCTACAGGAAAGATTTTTGATAGTTGCACCAAGACAAGTAATAGTGAAAATCATCATGATAAGGAAGTAAAAACCACTACAACCGTTGATAGTGATTACCCTCAATGTGAGGAAACATGTACTTCTAACACTGTTATTTGTGCAAATTCTTCTTCTGTGGATGCAGGTACTTTTGAAAGTGTTGAGGGTTCATACACCCGTTGTGGAAAAGAAGAATTTTATGCCAACTTCGCATGTGGAAATCCTTTTCTAACTCCACTCTTATCTCCACTTTTACTTGTTCCAACTTAATTTTTCTTTCTTCAATTCTTCTTTGCAAATATTTTTTTGAAAAACAAAATACAAAATTTGAAAAACCAAAAAAAACAAAATACAAAAATAGAAAATTTCAAAAATACAAAAATAATATAAAATCAAAAAATCCAAAAATATTCTTCTCACGACATGTCTCTCGTATAATCGATATTATGTACGTTTCTAGAAATGTCAATAAAAAATAACACGGATATGTACATATGCTTGAGCGGGAGTTCATTAAAAATGTTTTCTAAAACATGTCGTTTCTCAAATTTTTCTTCACAATGGCTTTCGTATACTTCAGTACGAAGCCCGGACTTCAATGTTGACTTCTGATTATTTCAGATCAGGACTCGAACGTTCGAATCTGAAACTCTTTTCAAAAAGTTCGAGTATAAACAAACGAAAAGATTTCAAGCAAAAACTCGTTTCTAAAAAAATGACTTCTGTACATTTCAGTACATAACTCGCATTTCAAAAAGAAAACTCCCTCCAAACCCTTAATTGATTTTCAAATTTCAATTTGAAAAATATGCTTTTATTAAGGGGAGTATAAAATCAAAAAATGTTCCAGCTTCATGCTAAAACAAATCCGTCTATCTCTCCAAAAGCTTTTTCATTAATCAGTTAATATCAAAAATATCACGATATGCTATTTTTGAGGGGGAGAAGACGTGATTAAAATGTGATCTAAAACTTGATTTATTATGTGATTAAAAAAATTGTTTAAGGATTGTGATAGAATCTCGAGCTCTTTTGAGATGAATTAATTGTCAGTGCTCGACTCAGAAATATCTTATGAGACGACTTAAATGTCAGTACTAGACTCAGTTATAACCCTCGAATTGACGAATCTTAAATGTCAGTAATCGAAAAGACTTGTCCTGGACGGGTAATAATTTCAAGCTGGTTTAACCAGTGATGTAAACGTGTCTCGAATAGGACTTGTTTAAGTAGAATGTACCAATTCGAGAAACTCTGATTAGACATGAACTTTGACGGGTCTAACTTCCTTTCTAAGGAATGTTAACAACTTCAAGTTAGTTATTAGGGCTAGTTATCACCTAAAATCTGATAATGGATCCCTTTAACTAAGCAACGTAAACGTGTCCCTCGGGTATATGCCTATTAAGAATGGATCAATTCAAAAAGTGCTTACTCCTCCCGCATGTGCAAATTTCTTATAAAATTGCATGAGCACATGTGAAGGAGGAGTCCTTCAAAAGAAACCAAAACTCTCAAAGTGTTAACAAAATATGTTTCATGATAATAAACACTTTGAGAAGATTTTCAAATATTTGGTTCGATGGCAACAATAGGATAGTCATGAAGATATAAGGTGACTAAGGTTAGGAAAAACCGTCCTATGATCCGCCAGAGCCGGAGGGAACTACCCAAGGACAATTCCAATAGATTAGAAAAGATTTCAACCCTGTTATGAGTTTGAGCTTACAGTTAAGCTAAATTTGAGTTGAAATGATTGATAGCCTTCTTTCTTAAATAAAAATATAAAATTTTGAACTTTGACCACTATTGATCAACGATCTACAGAATGGAATTCCAATCAGGAACATCAATGTCATGCCCACATGTATCCGGTGCCGTTGCTCTCATCAAATCAGTCCATCTTAATTGATGTCCAGCAGTCATTAGATCTGCTCTAATGACAACAGGTAATTATACCGCATTAACTTTAGCATTTGTTTTTATCATTTTTTGGAGGACAAGGGAAAGTAGTAAACAATATAGAATATAAGGATGAGACTCAATCCTTTTAAATTAAATGTTTAGTTCAGATTTATAAGCTTCCATTGCCTCATTTAGATTCTTTTGGATCATTTTCAAGTATCATTGGGTTACTTATAAAAAGTAAAATATGAGTCTTTATTGAGTTTGTTTCTACTGATATGATGAATCACTAATGATTTCTTTCAACATGTATTTTACAGGACAAGTTCAATGTTGAAGACGAAAGCGTGACGATGAAACAATTATCAAGCTACATGGTTGGACCAATGTGCAGCCTCACCTTTTGTCAGTTTAGGTACACTTTTTTCACCTTTTTAACATTGCCTATACAGACAACAAAATTTGTTGTACAAACCAACAGGTACGTCACCTGATACAAACCTGAACTTGGCTCAGCCTCAACTCTTCTTGGTCCACCAAAACAGGAAGACAAATGTATCCCATCAATCCCTGCTAAAAGAAAACTGCAAAATCCCACATCGGCACCATAAGAAAAGAAGTTGCTACCCAAACAAGCAATCATGGCCCAAGGGAAGAGACTAAGGACTCTGCCACTTGAATGCAATTGTTTGTCGTTAGCTGGTTATATATGCATACACAACTGAATCCTGTTTTTTGAAGCAAGCTCGTCAGAGTTGTTCGCAAAAACTAATGATGCTTTTGCTAGATCTTTGTAAATACCCAAATTAGATCATAGAAGTTGTTAAATAAAAAAAAAGTGCTCTTGAAATATGAAGTTTTCAAATGAGAAATATGAAACGAGCTTGGGAGGTACATTCTAACTACATATAATAGGCTATTTATTTTTGTGTTTTCAAGTTATGTCGTACTCTTAATGCTAGAATTGATGATGCTTTTGCTAGATCATTGTAAATACCCAAGTTAGATCATAGAAGTTGGTTAATAAATCAATAATGTTCTTGAAAGACGAAGTTTTCAAATGAGAAATAGGAAACGAGCTTGGGAGGTACATTCTAACTACATATAATGTGCTATGAGACCTTTGAGCGAACGGTTTTTAACAACATTTAAAACAAAACAAATAGAAAAAAAAATTTTGAATTCTTAACTAAAACCTTACAAGGAAAATTATAGGTTTTCTTCATTCTTAACTCTTAAGTCTAAAGTTTTATTTATAATTTAGAAATTATAAGTAAATAAGGTTATAGTACTATAATGTTGTGGTATGGTTGTGATAGGGTCAATGTGTTTGTACTATAATGTTATTTGGGCCAAAATGATGTCAACACGCATGAAACTGATGAGATCCACAATCCCATAAAAAGGAAAAATAATGAACTTCATCAAACTAAGCTTGAAGAAAGAGTTACATGCAGATATCGGAGGCGGCTTCGGGTCAAAATTATGTTGATGAAGAATCAATATTGTAAAACAGATGTTGTCCTCTTTAACAGACCTTTGGAAACCGTATGAAATAGCGGATAAATGCCAGGGAGGGCTTATAAGTCATGCCCGCCACATAAATATTATTAATTTCACATATAACTAAAAATTACATTAAATATTTTAAAACGGTTCCATAATTTAAACTTTTCATCAAGATTTATAAATGTAAATACAAACAAATCACATGTCTAATGCAAATCACAAAACATGCCCACCCATTGGGCGTTTAAATCCATGTCACCAACAGTTTTACGGATTGTTACATGTTGTTGTCTTACTTTAAGTCTTATTAAGATTCATTTACGTATGTACACTTTTTGCAACCTTTATTTAAAACCCTTCTTATGCTATACAAGCAAATGTCAACGATAATTATAAGTCATGCCCTGAAACAAAATTAATTTACTTCTAAAAAGAAATTGGTAACAAAACTAATTACATTCATATCGTAATAAGAAGTAATTTAGATATATAAATTACAAGTGTTTAACAATTTATAACATGAGACTCGCCCGGCCATCGGCCGGGTCATGAAGCTAGTATATGTATATATATATATATATATATATATATATATATATATATATATATATATATATATATATATAGAGTAAGGATCAAATGAGAAATAAAACTAAAATGAGAAGGATGAGAAGAAACCATAGCCGCACATTTTAGATGCACCTACAAAAGTAGATGCATCTCCACTTAATTCTTTTTTCCTTATTTGAAATGTGTGGTCAGGAATATTTCTTACTCTTCTCATTTGATTTTCTCTTCTCACTAGATCTCTTCCCTATATATATATATAATCTATACTATATATAAAGCATGAATGACTCTCTCTCCAAAATTTTAAGACTTACAAGAAACTAAGCATGGTTTACAACACTTTAATGCACTCAATTTTCAGAATTACAACAAAATAAGCATATTGTACAACAAAATAAAGCGTGGTGTCATTTTAAGACCAAAATTCTATCAAACAACATTAATGCTATTAAAAATACCCATTCACCAAAAATTACAACCATTTAAGCACAATGTACAATAGCTGCAACCAATTTTCAGATTTACAACAAAATAAGCATAATGATGTAATTTTCAGACTTACAACATTAATGCTACTAAAGTGGTCAATGTTATTAATGACTATAATGACTACTACTTACAAGAAAAGAAACATAGTGTACAACACTTTAATGCACATAATTTTCAGA
>LBNU01013401.1:0-13882 GCA_014162995.1 Artemisia annua
TTCAAACAATCCACCACCACAAAACCCACAACCAAACAATCCACCACCACGGGCATTGACTGATGATGAACTGTACGAGCAAGACATGCAAGAGTTGTTGAGGGTTCAGGCTGAGGAAGTAGAAGAGGCACGAGCTATTGAGGAGTACTGGTTAGCTAAACGGGCTCGGAGAGAAGCTCGTTGTGCATATCGAATCGCACATGGATTGCCCCGTGTGTCAACGAGTGATGATGATTCGAGTGCTTCGAGTGACGAGGGCTGGGTCTCGGATGACTCGTTTTACTAATTCGTAGTTTTATGTTTAATTATCGTATGTTTATGTCTAATTATCGTATTTTATGTTTAATGTTTGCTGTAGTTTGTTGTAGTTTGTTTAATGTATGTTTAAATTTTAGTTATCAATATATAAGTTGTGTTTTGTTAAGTATTAAATGAAATATTAGATTTAGTTGAGGGTTGAATTTGAAAATAGTTGAAGTTAATTTGTTATTGCTGAGTTATTGATGTGGGTGTTGAGTTATTGTGTTAAAGCTGACGTGGCGCTGAGTTATGTAATAACGTGGGTTACCATTAGGAGTGCTCTAAGCTTGATCATTTCGTAGGTACAATTACTTGGATAAAAAATCTGATACGATGACAAAACGAAATAACAAAACTTCCTCATTTTTGGTTCTATTTTTTCAATGGCTCCTTATACGT
Source organism: Artemisia annua (assembly GCA_014162995.1). Taxonomy (NCBI): domain Eukaryota; kingdom Viridiplantae; phylum Streptophyta; class Magnoliopsida; order Asterales; family Asteraceae; genus Artemisia; species Artemisia annua. The sequence continues at coordinate 700 of LBNU01013401.1, forward strand.
AATGTTTTGAACTATTGACCAAATAGTATATTTGCCACCTTGACATCTTTATTCCTAGAAAACCCAAAATTGAAATTGGATGATTTGATTAGGCGATAAAAAAACTCGACTCTAAAATTGAGTAATCTGATTGGGTAATAAAGTCAAAGTTAAGCTGCTTTAATCAAAGTTTTACAATAAGTTCGTACTTGTTTTCTATTCACTTTTAGGGAAAACAAATCCATAAAAAGCATGTACGTAACTGCAAAAAAGAAAAAGAAAAAAATAAAAAATAAAAAATAAAAAACCTCAAAAAATGAGAGTGATTTATAAAACTTTAAGGGTGAATGTAAAATAATGTTATAACATTTAAACCACTTATTTTAAGAAATCTAATTTTAAATAAATTTATTGAATGAAGTATAGAATTTTCAGTTTATGTAATTTTAGATAAGATTATAATTGAAAGGAAATAAAGCATTTAATACATTAAGCTTTCCTTAGTAAATCTCACTCAATATTAACTAGCCTCTAATTGTTTGATTTTTCCCATTTTGACCTTACTATTATTATACAATTCTAATCTTTTTAAAAAAACAATAGTATCCAATTATCCGTGCAATCTTCGTATTTGACACCGATCCTATCCAAATTGATCTTCGTATTTATTTTTCTTTGACATCAATCCCATTCCAATTGCTCCATTGTTTTTTAGTTCTTTATATCAACAAGATGCCTATTTCTTTACAATTTAAATGCAAAGCAATTCAGTTGAATTATATACTATTTTTTTAGCTCTTCATCTCACATTATATGATAATTAAAATTTGATAGAAAGAAATGAACAAACAGATGTTATTTATTTCAAAATTAAATTTTAATCAACCACTAAAAAAAAAAAAAAAAAAAAAAAAAAAAACACCAAACCTTAGTACTTAAAAGATAAAACAGGATTCATATCTTTATTTTCCAACGTGATTTTTTTTTTTCTTCCTAGCACGTTGTAAACTAGCACCATTATTTCCCGTGAAGTCTTCCCTATTCGGACATGTACTAGAGTTATGACCAACACACTTACAAATTATACAAGACCTTGCTTGGGTTTTTTGCTAGTTCAATTCCACCCTTCATCCGCTTCTTTGGACGTCCTTTTGGTTTCGAAGAAGGCGGACGTCGAACCAAACTTATATCCAGTTCAACTTCACAATTGTTTGTGGTGGTTGTGTTTCCGATGGATGCTTCATGTGATATATAATTTTGTTTCCGACTCCATCAAGAAAGCCAATAAGTACGAGGAATGTCAAAACAATCCTTATGAATAAATACACTTAAAATATGACGACATAATATACCAACAAATTCAAAATTTTTACAACTACATTTAGCAACCATACCATCCCAAATCACCTCCTGCTTGTTAAACCGTTGTGATGTCTGACAATGAAACACATATATGTTTTCTCTTCAACAATATATTGAATTGCTCGCCCAAACTCCTCTTCCATAATATGTTTTCTCTTGTCTCGGTTTCTACTGTAATTGGCAAGAGTTTTTTCATCCCTTTTGAAGGCCCTTGCAGTTAAAGTCTCGGGTAAAGTCTAGTTCTTGTAGTTTCTGTTTAGTTCTAGTCTTGTATTATACTCTTTTGCTTCTAGCGCCTTGCTAGTAGCGTTTATTCTTATATATCATTTCTGCCCTTCAAAAAAAAAAACTCCTCTTGAAACTTTTTAAAAGCATATAGAGTAAAAAAAAAAAACAAAAAAACAAAAAAAACTATGACCTTGCTCCTCTGGTGGTGATTGTGTCCGCAAATTAGATCCCTTGTATTTCTCCAACATAGTATCATGCACTTGTGTTTGTACAATATCTTCAATTGCAAGATCAATCTAAAAATCAATTTATGTAATAATTAAATTGTGAATAAACGTGATATGGAATAGATAAAATATATGCAATATTATAAATGAATACTTACGTGTCTAATAAATTGATTTAGACGCGTATTGGATGATATGAATCTCTTTATGAACGCGTTTATACTTTCCGATCTTCCGGTTGTTGTCATTCCAACAAAAAAAGAGTTATGAAGATAAGCCGGCACCCAAAATGTTTTAATATTATATAACCCGCTAACATGCTTATTTTCCTTTAAGTTGTACTTCCAAATCACGGATGGCCATTGTTGCTCAAACTCTTCAATTGTATCCAACTTGTATAAATTATAAAATTCCAAGCACCAACTTGAGTAATCACTTCTTAAAATCGAAATAAACCAACCACTAAATTTAGTAGTTATGTACCAAATACAAAATGCATGTTTTGTGAAAGGCATCTCTTTTGCAATTGCCTCGGTCATCCATAAATCTTGGTCAGTCAAAATGCTAATGGGTGCTTTTCTCATTAGCAAAACAAAATTATGTACATTTAACAATTAATTAGCACACTATATGTAAAATAAGAACAACATAATGTAAAGTAAAAAAAATATAATCTTTATATCTTCATGAGCCATCTAAAGGTGTTTGTTGTCTCATTACGTAGGAGTGCATATAGTCCTTCCATTATTGTCAAAACCAACAAAGATACCAAAAGGCATATGATATGAATTCACCTTGTATGTAGTATAAAAAATAACCACATCTCCATATTTTTGGTACCAATCAAAACAATGACAAGGAGACCAAAATATATGTTCTAGCTTGTTTTCATTGTCAGTTGTAAACGTACATTGAAAATTAGAATTTTCAATCTTACTTTTCTTGCAATATTCCAATAGTTCTTTTGCATCATTATGAGCATCTTGTTCGTAAAGTTTACTAAAAAAATTACAAACATCTTTACTAAAAAAAAGAAGGTGCCCACGACTTACATTTTTTTCAAGTTCCATGACGCGCATAATTAGTTTGACTGACAAACCACCTTCTCGGAGCATGAGTATGCGTTTCTCATCTTCCGTTGTAATAAAACGATATGCCGGGAGAAAACGTACTTCTTCTTAAGACAACAAATCATGATTATGCTCGAGATTCAAAATTGTTACTTGCCACTCTTTGGGGAAAATTTCGTTTCAATGTTATCCTCATATAAATCTTACACCCACATCTTGAGGAGCTTCGATTTCTTTGTTGTTTTGAATAATCCACCTCTTTATTATCCGACTTTCCTTGACGATGACAAAAGAAGTCTCGTCAACTCTTTCCGTCGTTCTTGTTATTATTGAACCTTCCTTTTCGAATTGAAAATCCGATATTTCTTGCATAATTTCGAAAAAAGACAAAAGCCTCTTCTTCATTAAGAAAATATTGACCAACAAAAGGTTCATCAATATTATTTTCTAAACATTTGTAATCTTTATTAAAAACAACTAGTTATAATACCCGTGCACGCACGGGGTTTTTCAAAAAAAATTTAATTACATAGTATTATCGTTTAAAAACAGAAAATCTTATGTATATTTTAAAAAGTTAGAGTATCAACATGTGCGAAAGTAAGAAAAATAGTTAGCAGAAATTGTAAATATAACCGTGGCATCGACCTTGTACTTGATTCTTGAGCGTGTCTCTTTATAATGTTATTGGGCCAAAGGTTCTTTGATCACATTGGTTTACACATAAATCAAATTTATTTTAAAATTTTTGTTTACTATATGGATATATAAGAATTTACCCGTGAAATTTATGATATAAGTACAACTAATAAGTATGCATGAGTTTTTCATTATATATTAATATCAGTTAATATTTTGTAAAAATTTTATTGGATGAAAGATTTAACTTTGTTTAGCTGACATAGATGTTAATGTTGAGGTTGATGTTGTTGTTTAACTTTAAATATTGATATCATGTTGTACAAAATGTGCGAGTTTAGTAGCACATTATGAGCGTTGATGGAGTTAAAATATACTTCGTAAAGTTTTTTAAAAATATTCTTCCGGATACCCGTATATAAACTTTAAATAATAGTTACATGAGTCGTTATAAGTACTATGACGTATATTTAGAGTAGGGATCCAGTGAGAAGAAAACTTAAAATGAGAAGGATGAGAAATAGCTATAACGACACATTTGAGAGGCATCGAGTTAAATTAGATGCATCTCTATTCATATAGATGCGTCCCAATTAGTTTCGAAAGTGATTTTTAAGTGAAAACCATGCAAAGTAGTAATACCAACAAATTTGACCTGTAGTGGACGAAAAATACATAGAATTCATCTAACTTGATGAAATGCATCTAATATATGTATATGCATCTAATATTTTGCTAGAAACTATATTATGGTGTATCTAAAAGATTAGAGATGCATCTAATTCAAGTCAATGCATCTCTAACGTGTGGCTATAGTTATTTCTCATTCTTCTCATTTTAAGTTTTCTTCTCATTTGATCCTAAGTCATATATCCGTATATTTATTTTTAATTTTTTATATCACAGTAACGCCTATTTACCATTTGATAGTTACTAGCAGGGTACCCGCGCGTTGCGGCGGCGGGTACCCTGAAATAAAATTTTCCTATGAATCATGTATTTTAGTTTATTATGTTCTTTTTGACAATAAATTTACGGATATCAAAAATTTCGTTTAGCTCGTGTCCGTTCGGGCTCGAGCCCGTTGGCTCGTGTCCGTTCGGGCTCGAGCCCGTTTGACACGTGCCCGTTCGGGCTTGAGCCCATTTGGCCCGTTGCCCGTTTGGGCATGAATATTTGTATAATGTGCTTTATCATTTGTATTAGTGACATTTAATGCAGGAATTGTGTTTAAGTTGATTGTACAATATGCTTGATAATTTGTATTTCTTATGTAAGGGGTGTTTTAATAAGTGCATTAATTGTATTTATTGACCAGTTAATTAATTGTATTTAATGTACATAATGATTTATTTATTGTATTTAATGTTAGTATTAATTAAGGCAATTGATGGTGTGTATATTAAGCTTATAAACTTGTACATGTCTAATTCTGAAAATTTATGGTATTAATTGTGTAGTTGTGCTTGAATGAATTGTACTTTAAGCTTTTACACTTGTAAGGCTTAAAATTAAGTATACTATTTTTAGAAGTGGTTTATGCATTATAAGATAGTAAGATATTACCACTAATAATAATTTAACTGTATTTAATATTCAAACTCGTGTACATAAAGATTAAACTTTTAAATATGATAACATGAATTCTTATTTATATTTAACGTACATAGTAAAAAGATATTTTAATAGATGAAAGTTTAAAACTAATATTTAATTTAAAAGTATTTAACGTATATTAAAACTAATTCGTACATTTATAAAATTTTGTAAGTTTAATGGATGGAAGTATCAAACCAATACTAATACTCATGTAATTGTAAACAAAGTTTATATTATAAAGTGTATAGGGTATAAAGTGTAAGAGGTTATTTGTTTATTATCTAAAGTTATCAAAAAACATGGAGATTTATAATTTTACACTTAACTCCATATACTATATTTAAAATTCAACAACTAAAGTTTTATTAATTACCTCCTCTTTTTTTAAGTTTTTATTTTTATAAATTTGACACCTATATTTTTATGTGTTTTTTTTCCCTTAATCAAATTCTTCACCAAATTTATTAAAGTTTGACCAAAACCAATTCAATTTTGACTTTTTATTGGCCAATCACGTCGCTTGATTTCGCCTACGTGGCAAAATCAAGCTCTCCTATTGGTCCAATTTTTTTTTCAATGAGAATGGATTTGCAAAAACACTCCGAAATGATGTAATTCTTTTATTATATAAAAGATTTCATTGTCACTAGCATCAAAAAAAGTTGTTTTATGTAGGGATTTCATTTAAATCAAAAAGAGGATGTTCATGCATATTTAAACAAAGGAATATAAAGAGAAAATGACTCTATATCAACACTAGTAAAGTGGTAAATATATATCTTGTTTTACAGATGTGAAATGAAGCAATAAGAAAGAGGGAAAAGATAGGAAGGTTTATTTTTTATGTATAATCGTATGGTATCTTGGTGCCCATTAAAAAGAGAATACAAATATTTTGTTATCTGAATATTAAAGTACGCATGACTCTAGGAGACAAGGTATGACCACAAGTGCCTGAAAACGTGCGAGACCAACAGGAAGGCTCCTACTCTCTAAAACCAGGCCTTAAGTAAGTTATTACAATAATGCCATCGGAATAGTTGACTATGACTTTTATAAGTTTTAAGGACTTACGGGATTGGTTAGTCAACCCGATAGTCAATTTAATAGTCAAAGTTTATGTAAATGGTTATAGAAAATACAATGTGTCTCTATTATTAAAAAGATGGACTTAAAGGACTAATGTTGTCAAGTTGTAAATATGTTATAAAGTTGTTTGTAGCCAAAATATAAATGACTGAACTTAAGGGATCTATTATGTCAAATGGCCAAAGATGTAACTAACATATACATGTACTTCTCATGGTATCTAAATGGTGCAAGAGAGTTTCCAGGGTGTGTGTGAGTATGGCGGTTCAAAGAAAAGAGAGGGAAAACAAGAATTTAATGATGAAGATAAGAGAAGATTTAGGGTCCTAATCAAGTAAATAAACCCTAACTATGTTTCCCACAAGTAAGTAATCCCTATCTTTAGTTAATTGATAAATTCAAGAATTAGGGTTCTTGATATCATTTGGGGGAATTGGGTAAAGGTGTTTAAAAGCTAATTAAAGAAGTTATGGTAATTATGAAATAAGATTTATTTGATTTAAGTTAATATTTTCATGGGTTAATTATTATATGATCATTATATGATTATATGATGATTAGGAGTATTAAGAGTGAGCTAATGGTTGTATTTTAACCATGGTTATAGTAGTTTAATTTTGTGTTATTGTTAATGATGATTTGACTTAGATGCAAGTGAGGATGATGATGATGATAATGGTGAAATAGTGAATGGTAGTTTAGCTTGGAATCAAAGTAAGTAAACCGGTTATGAGATCATGTTCTATTGATTTTATCATATTATGTGTTATGTGTTATATGTTTAGGTTATGGAATGTTTGTACTTATGTGAAAGTGGATTTAAGGTTAGTGTGATATAGCTCGCCAAGGTTGTGTTAGTTAAGTGTGCTTAGACGTGGTTGAGATAGAATAGTGATGCCTTAAGTAATTGAAGGTATGTGTTAATGTTTAATGATTGTAATGGATTAACTGGTGTTGATGCGTAATGTGTGAATGATTATGATATTATCTTATAATCGCTTTACTTACTAAGCATTCGTACTTATGGTTTAATGTCCAATGTTTTGTAGGCTCTTGTGTTAAGGATTAAGGTTTGGTTATGCAAGTTTAGAAGATTGGTAAGAAAGTAGGAGCTAGGTAGTATACTGAGCTCGTTTCAAATGTGTACCTCCGTTGGTCCTAAAATGGGTTGTAAACTGTAGTCAAGTGGCGAAATGTATGTTAAGGTCTACTTAATGATTAGGTGGTCAATCGTTGTGTCAAAGTATGTTTGAGCATTGATGGTCAAAGTTAAAGGGGTATTTGGCATAATGTGTGTTTATACCCATTTTGGGTTGTGAACGGGTCAAATAATTATGTAAACGCTTTATTATGTTGTATTAATGATGTTGGTTAAGTTTTGTGGGCAAATGAAGTGGTATGTCGTGGAAATGGGTCAAACGAGTATTTTGGCATACTACCCGTCACTTTGTAAAGCGCGTTTCTGTGGGTCGTTATGACCAAGTTTATGCATATATTTGATGTTTATAATGCCCTAATGAATTCTGTAAGTTTTGGTGCTATGTCATGTTATAGAAGTCATTTTCCGAAAAATGAGTCAAAAGTGCACAAAAGGGTTATGCAGAAAGAGGGTGTTTGGGACAAGGTCCATTTTAACCCGTTTGGGACAAACGGGTTAAGAATTTTGGGAAACAATATATATGATATATTTTTAGTTCAATGTGTATAAAATGTGTTTCAATACAGGTCTAAAGTGTCAATTTTGTGTTTAAAGGTGTACGCGTCATTTTGAGAAAATAGTGCACTTTAGGGGTCCTTAGTGCACAATAGGGGTTATAGTGCAGTTTAGGGGTACTTTGTGCACAAGAGGGGTTATAGTGCACTTTAGGGGTCCTCAGTGCATAAAAGGGGTTATAGTGTACTTTAGGGGTCCTTAGTACACAACACGGGTCATAGTGCACTTTAGGGTGCCACCCGTCGTTTTAAAAGCATTTGAGTCTAGTTTCACTTAAAAATAGTTTAAAGGTCTGAATGTTTATAGATTTTTGTCAATGGTCAAAAGAATAATAGAATTTCATTAAAGTCATGTCGTTTCCACGAAAAGTTTTGAATTTTTAGTCAAATTGGGTACAGGGCGTAACAAAGGCCCTACAAATGTGTAGTAACACCAGGTAGTACTATTATCCACAAATAACCCACTTTATATAGCATTTTAGGTTATTTGGTTGCTGATGTTTTATGCAAAAAATGGATTTTTTTTTAATGGTTGTTTTGTTTCAAAACTTTTACGTTGCGCGTTGATGAATGCTTATCCTCCAGGCGACATACTTTTTATGGATGTACACAATGTAATGTATATAAAATGTATATGATTTTATCGACAATTTTAAAACTTAATGCTAAAATATATATGTGTTGGTCCGGTTTGACTTGAGCAACTCATGAATAGACAAGATAAACATAAACACGTGGCATTTAGACATGGAACATATAACGAGTTTATGATTCATGATATGCGGAATTACAAGGTTACTCAAGAACCCACTTTGACACCTTAATGACTTGGCTGGCATTTCAATGGGGATAGTTACAGACGGCTATCCCCGACGAGAGACAAATTAAGAGACACTGAGAAGCAAGCTAGGCTTGGGTTCTCAGTGGGTTGAGAATACTAACACTCTAACTATGCTAAGATATTCTCACTACTTACTCTCTTGCATGCACACATTCTTCGTTGGATGGAACTGGTTTATATAGCGAAGAGATTACTGTTGCTTCACGTGGGAATAGTGATCTTGCCAACTGTTTGTAGATAGGCACGTGCCTAGACATCTAGCCTCGATGTCCTTTTGGTTTTCCAGAGTTGACAGCACCGAGTTCCCATAAGCTTCTTTCATTCTGGGAAGGAACATATATTTATCTTCCCAAGAGTTTTCCCGCTTAAACTCTTTTGACTCACCAATGTACCTTGGTCTTGATTCAGGGAGCTGAGATGTCATCAAGGTATTCCTGTCCTTGTGTATCTCTTGTCTCGAGCTGGAGTTGTGCAAATTAGCTGATCAGTACTTGGTAAATTTGCACAACTCCTTTGGCGATATCTATGGCCTAGTCTTCATATATTTTGATGTCTCTGAATCACTAAGTGTTGGTGAAGTCATGTTGATCACCACAAATTTACGATCAATTATATTGGTAGTTGGTGAGGTGTTCATTGTCAATGAGAGTAAGGCCATCAGGGATATAGAAACATTTGTCAAATCTCAGTATCCATGATGCTGCTCAAGTACTTTAATCACTGAGACTGCATCAGTGATTAAAGCGTTATCTTCGGTTGGTCTTAATACCAACTTTCGAAGTAAGCTTATTGAGATTCTCCCCTGAGATAGGGGAAGACATTCTCACTGATCACCAGTAGGTTAGAATGATCACTGATATTTGTCAGTGGGTGTCTGGTGCTATTTTATGTTCAAATCTTGTCAGACATTAGGTCAGTTGCTGGACCTAACAATATGCACATGTGGTAGGGAGCAGGAATGCTGGATGCGTAACGTGTCAAAAGGCTGTTTCTCAACACAATTAAAATGGGTCAGCTTGGTGGACTTAACAAAAGGCAAAAGGATACCATGAGGCAAAAAATATGACTAGCAGTGGCAAAGCAGGCCCGGTAAGCTAATGGGTCGAAATGAAGGTAAGATGTTGAATTTTGCAAAGATGCAGGGTTAACTTACTTGAAATAAGGGGGTGTTTAGGATAGCTGGGCCTTATAAAGTTAAGCATGTTCAAAAAGCTTGATGATTTTTGTTTAAGGTGTTAAAGTATTTACTCTTTAAAAAAGCTTAATTGAAACAAATTAAAAGAAGTTAATAGCTATGAATATGCAATAGGCTATTAAGATCCCCTAATAAGCTTACCTAAACATCCACTTGAGGAGGTGAATTATGTAGAAAGTTTAAGAAAGTCGGTAGCAGTAGTAGGCGTTTGATGGTGAAAGAATTAAGTTTATCATCATGTGCAGAAGTGAAGAATGACCAAATAAGGTTTGAGATTGAGTTGAAAGAAGGCGAGACAACTATTGCTTCTTGGACTGAGCTTCTTCATGATTCTAGATTTCCTGTTGATTCGCCTTATTAGACGCAGCGCCCCGTAAGTATTTGTTATTATTATTGTTATCATGAATTGTTGCAGTTGGCGGAGAAAGGGGCGCAATGGTGATTGTATTTGTAAACATATACTATTTTTTAAATGATACCAAGAGTTTCTTTTTTTTTTATTAAAACATGTCATCTGATGTTGGTTTTGTTTTCAGCCCGCTCTGTGTTCATTGTATCAGCTGTTATCGGGTTCTTGGTTGCTCATTGCATATGGAATGGGGAGGTGAAACCGGTAAAACTGAACGCCCATAATAAAATTACCTTCTTGCATTTGTTTTGGATAACGTTTGGTAGCGGTGGCAACATGGGGTCAGGTCAAAAGACGTTTTTGATATTATTATAAAAACCAAGGGTTATGAATAAAAAGCAATTTATCAGGTTATAAGTAGAAATACACTTTCGGCTACTTTATGACCTCATTGAATTGTTATATACCAATTTCACTAATTATTTTAAGAAATACAACCCAAAAATTGACCTATGCCTAAGTAAATGTGTGAAAACTTTTATTATACATAGCTTATTATGATGGTGTTGGCCATGAAAATTATTGGATTTTGACCGGTCTAAATCAGCTACTTCTGGTGAGGGAAATGTAGATGAGACTACAGACAAGAAGGTAGAGTGAGATGAAAATCTAGCTACAAAATAGAATTCGAGTTTTATTTTTTACTTATAACCGACTTTATAACTCCAAACTTTTTGGTTAACTCATGCTATAGATTTTGTAGTTAAATCTTTCTATTGGTGTCGTAGAGTTAGAAACTAATCCAAGTAGGCAGGATAACAAGATAGGTCAAAGTATACATCAATATCTACTTAAGAATCAATAAAACAATTATCATGTATTCCGTTTATAGAACCATCTATTGTAGACATTTTATCTGGGGTGGTTATTCGGCTGGGTGTTAGTAAACTGTGGTACTCAAAATGTGTTATTCGGGTTTTTATCAAAATGTGAATCCGATGAGTTTGAGCACTGAATTTGAATCACCTTTTTGAAAGCATGAATTTTGACACAATTCCACTTTTAAAATACTTGGAATAAAGCTTAAGTTGGAATGAATAAATAAAATTATAACCGATCACAAATATATATGAAGTACATTGTTAATGAATTTGTATGTATGGTATGTAAAACCACCATATATATACAGATTTTCGAGTTACAAGTTGTTCCGGTTAATATATGAGTACTCACAAATTTTGTTCACGTGGTGTGATTGAATAAGAGATCATTTCTTGACTTCATCTTGAAAGTTTCTTTGGTTTGATATATTTTGAAAGTTCCATTCGACTCCCATCAACCAAAGGTTGACTTACATGTCAAGTTAAATCGAATTACCAACATACATTATGGGTGCCTGAGATGCACCATGTAGGGATAGCAATTCAGGTTGATTTGACTTCTAAATAGTACGTTGTGGGTTGTAGGTGCTAATATTATCGTTGAAAAGAAGCAAGGTGGGACGGGTCGTGTAATGGGCCAGAATGGGTAATTTTTTATTATGGTCGATTTGAACCGGAATTTTGTAAGCTTTATAAAAGGTTATATTGTTTTAATGATAATCAATAGTTCAAAGAAAATGATGTAGGATGCCTTGTGCATTAAATTGAGTATACACTTCGGTTAATGTTTAACCATTTTAAGATAAAATATAACCGAGTTGGACAATTGCAATGACTATTAATAAAAGTCAAGCCCAAACATTATCGCAAATTGGGTTGTTTCTTCAGCGGCCAGTTTTTTCCAATGGCAAACTTTATGTGGCTGACTTTAGAGTAAAGAAACTTTATTTCACATTTAAGTTTAAATCATATACTATCTTCTTATGAATAACTTTGTAACTTTTAATTGTTCAGTAATTGTTAATGTTCATTTATTTTTCATTGTTAATGCATTCAATATATAAATTGGTACATTTATATCTTATTTTTTATTAACTTATAAATTTCATAAATTTCAACGATATTCAAAAGTCAAGCCGCTTTGCAACTAATGCTCTTTTGAAGAATTGTATTACAAGTGATTATGTAAACATTAATACAAAAGATTTGGAACTTCAAATAATTATAATAATTATAAAGTGTTTGGATAAAAAATTTACAAATAAATATAGTATATAAATAAATTAAGAAATCAATTCTTAAAGATACATAATATATAAACCCCGCTTGGTACAACAAAGACCAAACTACACAAACTACACTCCAAAAGTGGTTTACAAAGAAGTTGTATATGGCTTAAATGTAACAATTCGTCCAGTAATATTGCTAATAAACGATGAAGTAGCATTTCTGTATTTGAAATTTGAATTGGATTTGAATAAGTGAGGCTACAACCCTACTTAAGTATATGACAATTTTATCACAAACTTTGGTCCATTTTTTAAGCTTACAACCATTTCTTTCAACATGTCCACTTTCCAATCATTTATTACCACTATAGAAAAATATGCCAACGATATTTATAAGTCACGCCCGCCCATTTAAGCAGTCATTTGGTGGCCGAAACATGTTATTAAGGGTTGTTTTGCAATTTTTGTAGGCATAACCTCTTATTGCGGTCTACATCCTTTCCTGGGCCAACATTATCGACGCTTGGTGACTCGTCTCAGAACCAACAGGTATTGCCACACAAGCTAGCCACTTGTGAGTGGCTAACCGTAACAAATAAACCCTGAAAGCTTGAGACAAGATGCAATGAAATCCTGGAGAGTATAGTGTTTCCCCGGGTCGTTAAAGTCCCAACGAGGTTGAAATTGTATTTGGAAAACGTTTAGGGAATGAGTGATTTGACAGTAGTAACCAGAATAAGATTTTGATTGGTTTTACACTAATGATTGCTTGGAATTGAAAA